>PYWC01000050.1:1262899-1299676 GCA_003182015.1 Tuber magnatum
CTCATACTGGAGATAAGCGATATGCTGTATTTAAAGACCGCTGATTCCCGCGATGGAAACAGCGGACTTCGACTGACCGTATTCTTTAATATACTTGGTTGAACGGTTACTTCTTTGATCTCCTATTACACCCGCTCGAAGCCTCCTTTAGCTAGCAGCGCTCGCTTCATGTTGATCACAAAGCCATCTGCTCCTATCGTACCGCTACGTGACTAGGGCCTAGCCCGACCACGTTACAGTAGACATTGATAGCAGAGTCACGTAACCTTGGGGAAGCACCAAGATGCTTTGCTTAGAACTGACCTGTCTGTAGAACCTTAACAAGCTCTTGGAAGAGACACTTGTCTTATAGGTATATCTATATCAAGCTAGAGTTGAATAAATTAAAGGCATATCCAAGTTTACCTGACAAGGGATTAGTACCTGAAAGCATGCTAGCGTGATAGTAAATATCCTAGGTACTATGACAAAGATTTTTACAGCCAAAATGTTCAAGTTTACCGACCTGTTGTGGCCACTCTTATGTTGAAAGACAACAGAATTAATGCGAAACTGGCGCAGATGATGAAATCCTAGAGACAAGAAAAGAGCTATAAGCATGATGGTCTGTCCTACTATACTAAGTCTGTGCACTTATAAGTAACATTGGACTGGAAGATAGGAGCACTGCAGGTAAGTGCTGAAGCACTATTGCTTTTAGATAGTACAGCTAGTAGGCTAGTGCTTAGCAGCTACTGGGTTAAGGAAACCCAAACTCCTTGTATGTGTAGGAAGGTACATGCACCAATAAATGATCCAAGTAGTAACCATAGTCCGGGATCAGACCAACACTATATAAAGTTATTAGATATATGCATAGGCAATCACCAGAATAGAATGCCCTTTGAGGTTGTGGACATGCCTGACACCAAGGTGGATAGTAACTTACCAATGCCATAGCTAAAGGTTCATAACCCTGACAGTGATTGGAAGACAGGGACACTAACCTGGCACTCAGACTTCTGTAAGACTAATTGTAAGACAGGGCAGAGACAGTTAGGCTTCATAACTAAAGATGAGCTTCCAGCAGAACATGTGAGTAATGTATACCTTATGGGTATGGTACAATACTCTGATGAAGAAGGAGATAACATTACCATCAAGCTGCTCTTAGAGTACAAGATCTATGGGGACATCATCAGTCAAGAACGGATTGAGCTATTACCAGAATACTCGAAGTATGACTACCAAATCGAGTTGCAATAGGGAATTCAACTCCTATTTGGGCCTATCTATCTGTTGTCAGAAAGGAAACTTCAAGTACTTTGTAAGCATCTCAATATATTACTGAAGACTGGAGAACTGCAGAGATCCAATTGATCTGCAGCAGCCCCTATCCTGTTCATATCAAAACTAGATGGTGCCTTATGGTTGGTAATTGATTACCAAGAGCTGAACAAAATTACTGTGAATAGTAAGAATCCTCTTACCTGGATAAATAAGCTACGAGTTAGGGTCAGAAAAGCCAGAGTATTCAGAAAGTTGGACTGGAAGAATGGCCACAACCTTGCAAGGAGTACAGAAGGGGAGCAAGGGAAGACTGTATTGTGATACAGGTATAGAGTTTATAAATATATGGTTATACCTTTTGGGCTATGTAATGTCCTGGCAATATTCCATAGTATGATCAATTAGGTATTTCGAGATTTTCTGCATGAAGGAGTTATAGCATATATCAGTAACATGCTGATATATGCTGAGGCCATGGAAAATCGTAGCTTCATGGCATGATATGGTATAGAAAAGATGCAAAAGGCAGGATTATACAGAAGCATTAAAAAGGCCAGCTTGCACTAGTAGAAAGTGGACTTCTGAGGATATAGAATCTTGTATATGGGGATTATTATATTGTCAGAAGAGGTGTGGATACTTAAGGAATAGACATATTCGATATGCATTATGGATATAGAAAGCTTTGTAGGCTTTGCCAACTTCTGCCATTGGTTTACAGAGGGCTTTAGCAAGATTGTCAAGGCACTAACTGTAACGACCCAGCATACGTGAGCTATGGCAGCCGGAACCTACACCCATACAGGTAGCCCGGAGGCGAACTGGTAGGAACCGGCAGGCAAGTGAGTACTTGACCTACGGAGACCCGATGGCCCGGGCTCCGAGATGAGCAGACTTAGTGGACACAAGTATTTAGGTACATGGCTACGCCCAAGGTTGGTGTCAGCGTACTTAGGGACCTATGAAGGGCCAATACACAGCTAGGCTGGGTAACTAGAGAAAGGCCGAGTGTGTCTATCCCCGGAAGAGGGATAGATAGGGTAACAGGAGAAAATCCACTTGTCCACCGGACAAGATTACCCTACCCTCAGAACAGGGTTACCCTGCCTTGAGGCTTGGATTACCCTGTTCAAGGACCTGAGTTACCCTACCTGCCAATACGAAGTCCCTCGGGGAGTTTGGGAAAAATGACTGGAATGTTTGTCACACGAAGCCATGCATAATACTGGAATCTGGGGTTCCGGGAGATGCTATTGGGCGAGCTACGCAGCTACGAAGAAGCTGTAAATTGAAGACATTATTCCTATCATGCCCCTCCGGCCCCGCCTTGAGGCCCGGACGTCATGGGCAAACGGTTGTGTAGTTGTGTGCAGTCTAGCAAAGGAGGATCTTTGGAGACCCGCTTGCAACACCGTATACGTTGCTGCCGTCCGGTCGACCGTAAGCTGTTCGCAGGATATATAAGGGGGCATAGGGTGGAAGGTGGAGTACCTCCTCCAAGTTGTTCGGAGTAAAACGGACCAAAACTGACGGAGTTAACGGGAGTTAACCGTGGGGGTCCCGAAGGTAGTCCCGGGTGGTGCCGGGACGACTGGGAACGTTTTGCACCTACCACGCCCAAGGATGTCCCCAACGCCATAGGCTCTGAGAGGGAAGTGCAGAGACACTAAAAGCATGATTCCTACCGCAGGTAAGGTGTATCCGAGGTAGTGGTCGTGGGTAGCGCCCATTGGATCACTCCTGGACCACCGTACCCTGCGGAAGACACCGGAAGCCCGAGACTCGTAAATAGTAGATAGATAAACCGTTCACGGTAGCTTCCGGCGTCAAGAAGAAATCAACGCGCATGGGAAGGGTGTCATAGATAGTCTAGTTCAGCAAAGGGTCTTGACGGTTAGCCACTGGCAAGTCCCCGATGCGCAGAGGTTTTCACTCCGGCGGGCAGAATGGAAATACGCCGCAGAAACGATATGCACATATGGTGAACGCCGACTAGAGCGGGTCGACACATACATGCCCGAAGGGGGTGTCAGGTGACGTGTCGGACAGCCCTTAGCGGAGAAGGGTCTGCTCGAACCGTTGGAGTAAACTGATGGGGGAGTTTCTGGCATAAGATAAAACTACCTGAAAGTCTATGTGAGAACTCTCCTACTCCAACAATCAATCCTCTCGAGACCTTAATTGAGTGAAGCGTCAGGCTTAATGATATTAAGTTTTACAGACTACTTTACTCTTACATCTGCGTGAACTTTTGGCGATAAGTTTGAAGTTGTTTGGTGCGGTCGCAACCTTGGGATCCATCTTCCTAGGGGTGCCCCCGTTACACTAACAGACTTGACCAGAAAGGATGCCAGAGGGGAATAAACCTCTCGATGTCATCAGGCTTTCAACCACTTGAAGGAAGCATTCATGTCTAAACCTATTCTAGTACATTTGAACTCTGAGAAGCTTAGAAGGCTTGAAACTGATACAAGTAATTTCATATCTGGAGCTATACTCTTGCAGCTTTGTGAAGATAAGGATTGGCACCTGGTAACTGATTATAGCAGGAAATTCCACTCAGGAGATATTAATTGTAGGGTCCACGACAAGGTAATAACTACTATTGTAGTGGCGTATAAGAAGTAGGATTATTTGCTATGCTTATTAAATACCAATTGGTGTTCTATATGGATTTTAAGAATTTAGAGTACTTTAATAGCACTAAGATTCTGGATGGGAGGCAGCATTATTCGGCAGGGTGCCTGTAGCCATTTAAATTCCTGATAGCTTGCTGCGAAGTATGGTTGAATAAGAAGCCTGGTAAACCATCACAGTGTAGGGACTAGCACTCTGAAGGGGGAAGTGGGTCTCAACCCGACCCCTTTTTTTGCCTCAGACGGTACATCGTTAGCTAGGAATGGGATATCTTACGACTCCAGGTATTGCAGGTGTACCAAGAGTTTGAGCTACAGTCTTCCTTTTTCAAAGTCTTGCATCTGACAGCTAAGCAAGATCCCGAGTACCAGAGGGTCTTTAAGGTAATAATGGCGAGGGAGCAGGAAGTTGACTGATATTTCACAATAGAGAAGAATGTACTTCTGTGCAAGGACAGGTGGTATATTGCTATAGGACAGGGAGATGAAACAGATGATGAGGAAGACAGAACATGATTCCTGCTAGTGTAATGACTTGGCATACATAAGCTATAGTAGCTGGAACCTACAGCCATACAGAGAGCCATGAGGCGGACTAGTAGGAACTAGCAGGCAAGTAAGAACTTGATCTATGGAAACCCAATAGCCTGGGCTGCGATATGGACAGAAATGGTAGGTAAGGTACTTAGGTACTTAGCTACATTGAGGAGTAATGTCAGCATGCTTAGGAACCTTTGAAGGGGCGGTTATATGGCTAAGGCATGTAACTGGAGAAACGTAAAAGGTGTCTAACTCGGGCGAAGAAATAGGTAGGGTAACTGGGTAGAGTCATCCGGACCACTAGACATGACTACCCTACTCTCACAATCAGGTTACCCTGCCACAAAGCTCGGCTTACCCTGTCTAAAGTCCAGGGTTACCCTACCTTTCAACACGAAGCCTGTTAGGGAGTTCAGGCAAAATGACTGTAATGTTTGTCACATATAGCTATGCATAATACTGGAATCCTGGGATCTCGGAGATGCTATTGGATGAGCTACCCAGCTCTGGAGAAGCTGGAAATGGGGAACATGATTGCTTACATGCCCCTCCCCCCCCACCTTGAGGCCCGGACATCAAGGGCAAACGGTTGCATAGTTGTGTGCAGTCTAGCAAAGGGGAATCTTTGTAGACCTACTAGCAACACCGTATACATAGCTGTAGTCTAGTTGACCATAAGCTATTCCCAGGATATAGAAAGGAGTATGGGATAGAAGGTGGAGTACCTCCTCCAAGTTGTTGCAAGTACAAGGAACTATAACTGATGCAGTCAATGGGAGTTAACCGTCTGCGTCTCAAATGTAGTCCAGGGTAGTGCAGGGGTGACCAGGCAAGGTTTATACCTACCAAGCCCGAACGAGTCCTCAACACCATAGGCTCTGTAAGAGAAGTGCAGACACACTAGCAGCATGGGTCCTACTGCGGGTAAGGTGGATCTGCAAGAGTGGTAATGGGTAGCACTAGTTAAATCGCTAACGGACCACCATATCTCGTGCAGGACACAGGAAGCCTCAGAATGGTAAATCGCAGACAGACAAACCGCTCATGGTAGCTTCCAGGGTCACGTAGAGATAAATGCATATGGGACGGATGTCAAAGACAGTCTAGTTCATCATGTGTCTTGACTGTTGGCTACTAGCAAAACAGTAAGGGGAAAGAGGTTTTCGTTCGAGTGGGGAAAATAGGGATACGCCGCAGAAACGATAAGCGTAGAAGGTGAAGCATGACCAGGGTTTCTGGACACATGCATGCCAGCAGGGTCTACCAGGAGACGTATCAGACCAGCCTTAGCAGAGAAGCGTGTACTTGAATAGCTGGAATAAACTAATGGGGGGGTTTCTGGCATAAGACAAAACCACTTGACAGTCTATGTGAGAACTCTCCTACACCAAGAATGAATCACCTTGAGAGCTTAATCAAGTCAAGTGTCCAGCTTAATGATATTAAGGGTTTACTATTCACTTTACACTTACATTTGGGTGAAATTTTGGTGATAAGTGTGCAGGCGTTCTTTGTGGTCACAACCTTGGGATCCATCTTCCCAGGGTTGCCCCTATTATGGTATATGGTTAAGAGACCTCTGCACTCAATTCCTCTCCAGATTGATTGTTATCGACCTTTAATACTGAGGTTGAATCAATACTGGTAACCTGGTCTGAAACAAGTAGCCTAGGGTGTAACGACCCAGCATACATGAGCTATGGCAGTCGGAACCTTCACCTATACAGGTAGCCAGGGGGTGAACTGGTAGGAACTGGCAGGCAAGTAAGTACTTGACCTACGGAGACCCGATGGTCCAGGTTCCGAGATGAACAGACTTAGCAGGGGAGGTGCTTAGCTAGCTGGGTATACCTCAGAAGTGGTGTCAGCGTACTTAGGGACCTTAGAAGGGGCAGTTACTCAGCTAGACCGGGTAACTGGAGAAAGGTCAGAAATGTCTATCTCTGGTAACGGGATAGACAGGATAACAGGGAAATGTTATCTTGTCCACCAGACAAGCTTACCCTACCCTGAGGATCAGGTTACCCTGCCATGGGGCTTGGGTTACCCTACCTTTCAATACGAAGTCCAGGGGAGAGTTCTGGAAAAGTGATAAGAATGTTTGTCATGCGAAGCCATGCATAATACTAGAATCGAGGGTTCCGGGAGATGCTATTGGGCGAGCTACACCGCTTCGAAGAAACTATAAACTGGAGACATGATTCCTATCATACCCTTGCTGCCCCGCCTTGAGGCCAGGACATCATGGGCAAACCATTGGGTAGTTGTGGGTAGTCTAGCAAAGCAGGATCTTTGCCAACCTGCTTGCAACACCATATACGTCGCGACCATCCGGTCCACCATATGCTATTCGCAGAATATACAAGGGGGCATAGGGTGGAAGGTGGAGTACCTCCTCCAAGTTGTTTGGAGTAAAGCGGACTAAAGCTGATGGGGTTAACGGGAGTTAACCGTGGGGGTCCTGAAGGTCGCCCTGGGTGGTGCTGGGCCGGCTGGGAGAGTTTTACACCCACCAAGCCCGAAAGTGTCCCCAATGCCAGAGGATCTGAGAGGGAAGTGCGGAGATCATGAAAGCGGGATTGCTACTACAGGGAAGGTGGATCCGAGGTAGGGGTCTTGGGTAGCGCCCATTGGACCCCTTCTGGATTAGCGTATACTGTGGAACATACCGGAAGCCCAAGAACCGTAAATAAGTAGACAGAGAAACTGCTCAGCGGAGCTTCCGGGGCCAAAGCATAGATCAATGCATAACGGAAGGGTGTTATAGATAGTCTAGTTCATGCGGCGTCTTGACTGTTAGCCACTAGCAAGATGCTGATGCACAGAAGTTTGCATTCCGGCGGCCTAAATGGAAATGCACCACAGAAATGATAACCAAATAAGATGAACTTTGCGCAGAGTGTGTCTACACATGTATGACCGAAGGGTGTGCCAGGAGATATGTCTGACCACCCTTAGCTGAGAAGGGTGTACTCGAATAGTTGGAATAAACTAATACGGGAGTTTCTGGTATAAGATAAAACCACCAAAAAGGTCTATGCGAGAACTCTCCTACTCCAACAATCAATCCTCTCGAGAGCTTAATTGAGTGAAGCGTCCAGCTTAACAATATTATGTTTTACCGCTTACTTCACTCTTACATTGGTGTGAACCTTGGCGACAAGTTACAAGTTGTTCGGTCTGGTCGCAACCTTGAGATCCCTCTTCTTAGGGGTGCCTCCATTCCAGAACCTTTGGCGATAAGTTTGAAGTTTCTTGGTACAGTCGCAACCTTGGGATCCATCTTCCTAGGGGTGCCCCTATTAGACAAGGTGGAAAGTCCAATTGCTAGTACCGCACTTTGAATTCCAGTAGCATCCAACCCAGATTCAGACCTTGCCCCTGATGAAGACACTGCCAACATGTTTGGCACACCAGTTTTTGCAGATGTTCACAGTATTTAATGCGATGGACACCAGTTGCTCACAGAGGCAGCTCCTATTCAGTTACCTGATGAATCTGTCGATCATATAATTACAGACCCTCACTCGGTGGCACTTTCATTTATCCAAGATTCCACCCACATGCAGAATATGGAGTCTCTGTGGCTGGGAGGTATTCCCTTCGGTGGGTTCTCCTGCCAGGATGTCGAACCTTACACAGTCCGTGAGGTAGCTAAGTCAATTGATTCAGCAAAGTGGGATATGAGAAATTGGAACCACTAGCAGCAGTGGGTGTTCGGGAAACAGATTACAATAGTAGTGGTAGAATGGAGGAAGGTACAGCAGGAGTCATACCTGCCGATGCTCAAAGATCAGCAAGTACTAAAGCACTGGGTGTCAGCATTGGAGAATGCCTCGGATGGAGGGTATAGTATTGATGCTGAAAATGATATACTGATAATAGAGGCCATGCCACCACTTCCGCTGGTCCATACCAAGTCCATGAATTTCATGATAGAATTGGGTATGAGGGCCAGAGACGAACAATAGAGGGCATACCTAAGCCTAGTTGGTATATGGATGTTCGAAAGCCTCAAAGGTGAAGGGTACACCTATACCTTCTCCTCCACTAGAGCATCCACAGGCTCTCTACATATCAGCGCCTCAATCGCGTGCAGTCATGTGGGTAGTCTGGCGACTGGACCCACTACTAGATGTCGTGTCAAGGCACAAACACTGAAGCCAAATAGTAATATGGCACTAGATACGCCTAACCCTACTCCCTGTCTCACCCTTGCTCCATTTATCCCTCTCGGGGTACCATTAGTTGTGACTCCCGTACCTCCCAATGCTGTCCCAAGACCCACACCTCTACCAGTCCAGTTGCCTGTCCCTGACTGCTGTCCTACGGCAACCTTCTACTGCAACCTTTCTACCTGCAGTGCTGGTTACACCCAGGTTCTGGCCACTGCGAACCGCATTACCGGCACTTCTTGAACCGGTACGGCAGCAGGAGCGAGCCCCCAAGGATCTGTCCAGGGGAACTACAATCCCCGGACCTGGAATACCCGCCCACTCAGTTCTATCAGTACCAGTGATTCCCTCTACCCCCTCAAAACCTATTGTTCTGTCTGGGTTCCGCACGATCACAAGTCACGAGTTGGACAGCCAAGACATGTTCTGTCCATCAGGCGGCATATCGGAAGAAATCTACATGGGGTGGATTTTTTACCACTCATATGGGTGGAGGAAGAGACTATGGACCCCGGTGAAGTATAGAAGCAGAGAGAAGAAAGGAGATGGATGACCAACAAAGGGTTATTATGGGTCATGGAGGCACACAGGCCCACCAATACAACCCCTGAGTTGTCCAGAGCATCAAACATTTCTCCAAAGGACAGAGGTGGCTCGTAACCTGACTACTGTGAGTGGGTGATGCTACATTCCACTACCGGTATCAGTACCATCAGGGGCTAGCCCCCCTGAGGGTGGAAATCAGGATGGCCAGGAGAAATTGTTTGAAGGGTATAATAGACCACGGGAAACCCATGGTGGAAATGCTAAAGGCGGTGGAGACAGATATTTGCTACCCGGAGGTAGTATGGCGGGAGCTGGAGGAGATTCCGGGGACTCAGATCATGACAGTTGGTATGATGATAGTGCCGATTCTCTCCCTGATTTGACCCCCTTCCTTGTGACTCACAAGAATAGTTAGAGCAACAAGAAGAAATAACAGGGAGACCTGTAGCGACCCAGCATACAGGAGCTATAGCAGACAGAACCTACACCTATACAGGTAGCCAGGAAGGGAATGGGTAGGAAGCGGCAGGCAAGTAAGTACTTGACCTATGGAGACCTGATGGGCCGGGCTCCGAGAATGAACAGAATTGGCTGGTCAGCGACTTAGGTACCTGGATACACCCGGGAGCGGTGTCAGCGTACTTAGGGACTTCTGAAGGGGCCGTAGCTCAGCTAGGCCGGGTAACTGGGGACAGGTCAGAAATGTCGATCGCCGGCGACGGGATAGACTGGGTTACAGGAAACGGTTATCTTGTCCGCTGGACAAGCTTACCCTCCCTCGGGATCAGGTTGCCCGGCCTTGGGGCGTGGGTTACCCTGCACAGAGTCCTGAGTTACCATAACTTTCAATACGAAGTCCCTGGGGGAGTTCGGGAAAATTGACTGGAATGTTTGTCATGCAAAGCCATACATGATACTGGAATCTTGGGTTCCGGGGGATGGGGTTGGGCGAGCTATCTTGCTTCGATGAAGCTGTAAATGGGGGACATTATTCCTATCGTACCCCTCCGGCCCCGCCTTGAGGCCCGGACGTCGTTGGCAAACGGTTGTGTAGTTGTCTGCAGTCTGGCAAGGAGGAATCCTGGCGGATATACTTGCAACAGCATATACGTCCCCGCCGTCCACTCGACCGTAGGCTGTTCGCAGGATATACATGGGGGCAGAGGGTGGAAAGTGGAGTACCTACTGGCGGTTGTTCGGAGTAAAATGGACCAAGACTGACAGAGTTAGCCGGTGTTAACCGTGGGGGTCCCAAAGGTAGTCCCGGGTGGTGCTGGGGCGACTGGGCGAGTTTTACACCTACCAAGACCGCAAGTGCTCCCGACCCAATAGGTTCTGAACCAGAAGTGCAGAGACACTAAAAGCATGATACCTACCACAGCCAAGGTAGATCCGAGGTAGTGGTCATGGGTAGCGCCTATTGGATCACTTGCAGACTACCGTGCCCTGCGGAAGATACCGGAAGCCTGAGACCTGTAAATAGTAAATAGATAAACCACTCATGGTAGCCTCTGGAGTCAAGTAGAGATCAATGCATATGGGAAGGGTGTCATAGATAGTCTAGTTCATGAGGTGTCTTGACTGTTAGCCACTGGCCAGACACAGATGTGCAGAAGTTTTCACCCCAGCGGGTAAAACGGAAATGCACCGCAGAAACGATAACCCCATAAGGTGAACGCTGACTAGAGTGTGTCAACACATGCGTGCCGGAAGGGTGTGCCAGGAGACATGTCGGACCACCCTTAGCGGAGAGGGGTGTAATCGAATGGTTGGAGTAAACTGATAGGGGAGTTTCTGGTACAAGATAAAACTACCTGAAAGTCTATGCGTGAACTCTCCTACTGCAACAATCAATGCTCTTGAGACCTTAATTGAGTGAAGCGTCAGGCTTAACGATATTAAGTTTTACGGTTTACTTTACTCTTATATCTGTGTGAACTTGTGGTGATAAGTTTGAAGTTGTTCAGTGCGGTCCCAACCTTGGGATCCATCTTCCTAGTGGTGCCCCCGTTACGGTATATCGTTAAGCGAGCTCCTAGCTTTACTCCTCTCCTGATTAATTGTTGTCCGACCTTCGGCACTGACCTTGCATGAATACTGGTAACCTTGTCTAGACCAAGTAGGCCACAGTGCAAAGCACAATGGCTAGTACGGGACTTCAAACCAGAATGGAATCTAAGTCGGCTTGAGATCTTGACGATGATGCGAACCCCGCCAACACATTTCGTACGTCGCTTTCGCACATCTCCCCAGCATTGAATGGGACGGTCACCAGGTGCTTCTGGAGGCCGACCCTATTCAGTGACCTGAGGAACCTGCTGATCTTATAACTACAGACCCTCGCGCTGTGGCACTTTCGTTCTTTCAAGATTCCGCACTCGTCCACAACACGCTCCCTCCTCCCCCGCAAGGGGTACCATTTAGAGAGTTCTCTGGCGAGTTTGTTGAACCTTACATCATCTGGGAGGTATCCAAGTCACTTGAGGATGTGAAGCGGGAACTGAAGAACCGGAATGCCCAGCACCAGCAGGTGTTCCGTAAACAGATTACCACGGCAGCGGTAGAATTGATGAAAGTATAGCAGGAGGCATACCTGCGAATGTTAAGAGACCCGAAGGCATTGAAGAATCGTATGACAGTGCTGGAGAGGGCCTTTGCCGGAGGTCATAGCATTGATGTTGACAATGACGTACTAATGATAGAGGCGGCGCCCCCACTCCCACCGGTCCACACGAAGCATGGGAACTTCGGGACGGAACTGGCCATGAGAGCCAGGGATAAAGAGTACAGGGCGTACCTAAGCCCCACGGCTACACGAATGTTGGAAAGCCTCCAGGGTGAAGGCTACAGCTATACCTCATCCTCCAAAAGATCATCAACAGGCTCTCTGTCTCTCCCCTCCTCGATCCCCGGCAGTCGTTCAGGAAGTTCGGCGATTGGACCAACCGATGGGAGTCTGGCTAAGAAAAGGACATTGAAGCCACAGGGTATCACGGCACTCGATACACCCGACTCTACTCCTGGGCAGACCCCTGCTCCCGTTAACCCTCCTGCAACACCGGCGGTTGCAACTTCCGTACCTTACATTGCTGCCCCGAGACCCACACCTTAACCCATCTTGATGCCCGCTGCTGACACCTTTCCTGCCACAGTCTTCCCGCCAACAGTATCGACTACCCCAGTGGTCCGACCACTCCCTCCGGGATCACCTGGATTTTGTGAACAGGTAAGGCGCTAGGAAGAGCGAGTACCCATGGCTCCATTACGAGGGACTCTAATCCCCGGACATGGGACACCTGCTGGCTCTGTTCCTGAGGCACCCATGATTCCCTCTGCCCTCTCGAAACCAGCTCCTCCCTCCGTGCTCCCCACAATCACAAGTGGCGAGTTGGACAGCAAAGACGAATTTTGCCTGTCGGGCTGCAAATCTGAAGAAACATGCATTGGATGGATTCATTACCACACATATGGGTGCAGGAAGGAACAACGGACCCCCGTAAGGCATCGAGAAAGGCAGAAGGAAGGAGATGGATGGCCCACATGTGGGTAGTGTGGCTCATAGAGGCACATTGGCCCCCCGATCCGACCCCTGAGCTGCCCAGAGCTAGTGGCATTTCTGCGGATAACTCAGGTGGCGCCTAACCTAACTCCTAACAGTGGGCGATGCCATGTTCCACCAGCGGCATCAGTAGCATCAGGTGCTAACCACCCCGAGGATGGGAATCAGGATGGCCACGAGGAACGGTTTGATGGGTATGATGGACCACGGGAGACACCAGGGGGGAACACGGGAGGTAGTGGGGACGGAAATGCCCCACCTGGCTGTGGTACGGTGAGAGCAGCTGGAAATCTGGGGGACTCTGACCAGAACAGTATGGATGATGATGACGATGGAGATTCTCGCGCGGATTTGTCCTCCTTCCTCGGTGCTCGCAGGGATGGGCGGAGCAAGGTGAAGAAACGACGGTGGGATCGCCAGGCCAAGAGGATGGCGAGCGCCCTGAGGGGTACTGGTCCGGCTTCTAGGCCAACACCAAGACAGCAGCAGAAGAAGCCGCAGGAGATGAGTGGTATCCCTCCATTCAAGGGCGAAGTTACAGAACTCCAGAGCTTCTTGATCTTGGTAGAGGTCAAATTTGAATACTTTGGTGCTTGCAAGGTAACCGACGTAGATAAGGTAAATGTGGTGATCCCCCTTCTTGAAGACTCCCCCCGGGCGTGGTATCTAGGGTTGCACGGGCACATTAACAAGGAAGCCGCCAAGCGCACTAGCATCCCTGTCAAAGACAGCCACCACTTACAGACATGGAAAGGGTTCCGGGAACGGCTGCAAGGAAGTTTTAGCGGAGACCAAGCCACGCGAGATCCATCCCTCCTCCAGTGGCGAGACCGTGTGATGAAGCCGAATCTCATCAATGAGTACCTGTATAAGATAATTGATTATATGTATAAGCTTAGCTATACCGATCCAGTAGAGGTACGAGACAAGATTCGATCAGGCACCACACAAGAGGCCCGGCATGCATGGGCACTTAAGGAGCCCCATCCGACCGACCTGAATGAGTACCTTGATCTTCTCCGGAAGGTGGAGCAGACATGGAAGGACAACAACCGGTTCAGGAACCGCGTCATCCACCCAGCCCCCTGGTCTCAACTGGCCGAGAAGAGGGAGGATAGATCCTCGACACCAGGGAGGTTTAAGAAGAAGGAAAAATGTTCGGGCAGACCAAACCAGAGGTCTGTCAAACCTACTAATTTCAATGGGTGGAAACAGGCAAAGCCGGCGACTTCTGAGTATGCAATAGCAGATAAGGAAATCCCGTCAACTTTGACCGAACGCCGCAGGAAGCACAACCAGTGCACTAAGTGGGGTCAAACAGGTCCCTTTTGTAGAAAGTGTACCGAGAGGGCCCCAGCCATTAGTTCATCCAGACAGGTCGGTGGGTTGAAACGGACAGCCCCAGAAAGTGCGGCCACAGGAACAGACAAGTGACTAAAGTGCATTGAAGTGCCCCATCTGGCTTCCTTGTCAATGATACGTGAAGTCCGCCAGGCATCGCCTCAGATCATGGAGGTCGATACTGATGGCTCAGAATAGGTAAGAACCCATTCTGTTTAAGGTGTAACCTTATTAACCCATGGCCATAGACCCCTGAGGGATATATGGAGATGAGCCACGGAGGGGGCTTAGGAGATGGGTAAGTACCCTTCTACCGCACAAATGACCCTGATACTGACGACACCCAGGTGGTGTGGGCAGGTAGATGTTGCGGGACATGCGTGCTGGGCTGGGCTATCTCTCCTGTGTTGGGTTGCTGGTTATTTCATTTGTTCTAGATATATGTATTTCTTTCCGGATTTCCTTAGCGGGATGAGCAAGTCATAGGACCTTATTTCGGTTGAGGCTAGGTGAGGTCCTGCTCACAGAGACGCTTGACATTGGCGAAGCAAAGCTGCTGCCCTTGGACCTGGTCCGACAGAGGACTTCCACCCACTTTGGTAAGAATTTCTTATGTTTAGGACAAGCAGAATTGGTTCAGGCTGGACTTGATCAAATAAATGATACTATTTTCAAGTTTACCTGAGGACGGTTTAGTACCTGAAATCATGCGGGCGTGATAGTAAACATCCTAGTTATTGAGAAAGGGCAAATCCCAGTCCCTTAACATTTACCGACCCGTGTGGCGGCTCTTGTGTCAAAAGGCAGGAGACTGAAAGGACTTACTAAGCCAAGATAACTAAGTCACCAAGACAAGGGAAGAGGCAGAGGCGTGATAACTTGCCTCGTCATACCAGGTCTATCCACCTGCGGGTCAAGTTAGACTGGAAGATAGGAGCCAGACAGGTAAGCGCGGAAGCGCTCCTGCTACTCGATAGTAGAGCTACTGGCCTGGTGCTTAGTAGCCAAGGGGTTAAGTAGACTTAGGCACCTTGTGTACGACGAAAGGCACAGGTGCTGATAAGTGAGGATAGTGGTAATCATATTCCTGGGTTAGGTCTACACTATACAAAGTCAGTAGGGATGAGGATAGGTGACTACCACACTGAGATGCACTTTGAAGTCGCCGATATGCCCGACACCAAGGTGGTTGGGTACCTACCTATGTCTTAGTTAAGAGACCATAATCCCCACATAGCTTAAAAGACGGGATCACTAACCTGGTGCGCAGATTTCTGCAAGGCTAACTGCCTGGCACAGTAGGGGTAGTTAGTATTCATGACCGAGGAAGGGGTACCACCCGAAGACCCTGGTAATGTGTACCTGCTAGGAAATGTGCAATTCTCCAATGGGGAAGGTGCCGACATTGCGGTTAACCTCCTCGCTGAGTACAAGGACTATGGCGATATCTTCAGTCAAGAACTGATTGAGACACTTCCGGAGCATTCGAAGTATGACCACACCATCGGGTTGTAGCGCGGAACTCGACCTCCATTTGGGCCTATCCATCTGTTATCCGCAAAGTACCTTAAGGGACTCCGGGAATACTGCAAGGACATGCTGCGAACAGGAAAGCTATGGCGATCCAGTTCCTTGGCAGCAGCCCCTGTCCTCTTTATGCCAAAACCAGATGGTACATTGACACTGATAATAGATTACAGAGGGCTGAACCAAATCACATTGAAGAGCAAGTATCCCCTACCATTGATGAATGAACTGTGAGATAGTTCAGGAAAAGCCGCTGTGTTCACGAAGTTGGACTTGAAGAACAGCTACTACCTCCTGCGGATTCCAGAAGTTGAGGAAGGGAAGACGGCCTTCCAGTGCAGATATGGACTATATGAATACACGGTAATGCCGTTTCGCTTGTGTAATGCCCCGGCGACTTTCCAAAGCATGATAAATGAGGTCTTTCGGGATCTTATGGATGAAGGAGTCATCGCATACATGCCTGACATCCTAATCTACTGCGAAACTATGGAAGAGCACGTCACGATACTGAAACGCATGATGCAGAAATTGCGGAAAGCTAGACTATGTGTAAGCATGAAGAAGTCCAGTTTCCACCAGCGGGAGGTTGAATTCCGCGGACAAAAGATCCCCGATATAGGGATCTCCATTTTGTCGGAGAAGGTGCAGACAATCAGGGATTGGGCACCTCCGACATGCGTCATTGACATTCAAAGGTTTATGGGCATTGCCAACTTCTAACGTCAGTTCATAGAAGGTTTCAGCAAGATAGCGAAACCTCTGGCAGACTTGACCAAGAAGGATGTCCGGTGGGAATGGACACCTGCGTGTGAGCAGGCCTTCAACAATTTGAAGGAAGCGTTCACATCCAAACCTATCCTAGGAAATTTTGACCCTGAATGGCCAACCCAGCTGGAAACCAACTCTAGTGACTTTGTATTAGGAGTCGTTCTCTCCCAGTTCTGTGAAGATGAGAGATGGCATTCAGTTGCCTACCATATTAGGAAGTTTCGCCCAGCGGAGATTAATTATGATGTCCATGACAAGGAAATGACTGCCATCGTGGCGGCATTCATGGAATGGGATTATCTGTTACGCGCAGTAATGGACCAATTGGTAATATATACTGATCATAAGTATTTGAAGTACTTTAACAGTACCAAGGTCCTTAACCGTAGGCAGCACCACTAGCCTGAGTTCCTGCAACTGTTTAACTTCAAGGTGGTTTACCGAGAAGGATGGTTGAATGAGAATGCAGATGCTTTGTCGTGGCGTAGGGACTACTGCCCTGAAGGGGGGAGTGATTTTCTGCCACAGTCGTTTCTTCGCCCCAGACAGTGGGTTGGGAGCCAGGAACGGGCCATCTTGCAACCACAAGTGTTCCAGGGGTGCCAGGGATTTCCGCTCCAGTCTTGGTTTTTCGACCAACTGTGGGTAGCAATAACCGAAGACCAGGAATACCTGAGGATCCTGAAGGCAACAGCTGCCGGTAACAAAGAGGTCGACTGACACTTCACCATGGAAAAGGGCTTACTCCTGTACAAGAACAGGTGGTATGTTCCCAAGCGCCAGAATCTGAGGCAGACAATCATGAAGGCAGAGTATGACTCCCGGATCGCGGGACACTTTGGCACTTACAAGACCATTGGCAGGGTGAGGGCTAACATCTACTGGCCTAAGATGGATGAGCACATCACCAACTACTTGAGGACATGTGATGCGTGCCAAAGAAGTAAGTCCATCAGGCACAAGAGGTTCAGGCTGCTGGAACAAATTGGTGTTCCTATGTGGCCGTGGACAGCGATTTCAATAGCCTTCATTGTAGCGCTGCCAGAGTCCGAAGAGTGTACCAAGATCTTGATCATAGTGGAGAGATTCTCGCAAATGGCCCATTTCATACCCCAGACCACGGAGGTACCAATCAAGCAGCTTGCCTTGATATTCCTAAAGGAAGTTTTGCGCCTTCAGAGACTCCCAGAGTCAATCATCTGCGATTGAGATAGCCGCTTCAAATCCACATTCTGGATGAAACCCATGCACTTGTTGGCAGTGAAATTAAAGGTTTCTACTGCATTCCACCCTGAGACTGATAGGCAAACTGAGAGGGTTAATCAGACACCGGAGCAGTAGTTGCGCAGTTACCGTTCCTACCAACGACAGGATTGGGTTGCGCTGTTACCCGTTGCGTAGTATGCATACAAGACCTCGACATCAGAATCCACCAGGTCGTCACTATTTGAGTTCAACTATGGGTTTAACCCAAGGACAAACTGGTCTGGGGTCATGTCTGATACTCAAGGAATACACCCTAGCAGTGAGCTCTTGGTCAAGGAATGGGAAGGAACCTGGGAAGAGATTCGAGAAAGGATTCAATGGGCACAGAAAAGGCAACGGAAATGGCATGACCAGAAAAGATTACCATCACCAGACTGTGTTACCTTGGCGGATGTGACCACTGGAAGGGCAAAGAAAGTGGACCACGTGATGTTAAACCAAAAGAACATCGGCACCAAGCGCCCAATGGAGAAGCTAGACCACTAGATGTTTAGCCCTTTTGTAGTCAAACGTCGGGTAGGTAACCGCGCCTACAAACTCCAACCGCCTACCAGACAGAGCATCCACTGAGTTTTCAATGCCACATTGCTCGAACCCTATCATGAGGATCTGGTGGCAAGTAGGGTCAAGGAAGTCCCTACCCTAGAACTTGTAGACAACCAGCCCAGTTACGTTATTGAGGCTGTTGTGGACAGCCAATGGTACAGAGGAGCGAAGGCAAAGTTTCCGTCGCACTTCGTCCAGCACCTGGTTTCGTGGGAAGGGTACGGGGCTGAGGAGAACTCGTGGGAGCCCTACGAGATGCTAGGAGGGACAGGCTTACAGGCCATTCTGGATTTCCATCAAAGATATCCGTCCAAGCCCAGGCGCCATAGGGTCCCAGGGGAATCGAGTCGTAGAAATAAGAGACAATGCTAACAGTCCAGGACGGACCGTAGAGAAGAGGGAAGTGATGTAATGACCCAGCATACGTGAGCTATGGCAGACGGAACCTGTACCCATGCAGGTAGCCAGGGGGCGAACTGGTAGGAACCGGCAGGCAAGTAAGTACTTGACCTGCGGAGACCCAATGGCCTGTGCTCTGAGAATAAACAGAATTGGCTGGTCAGGGACTTAGGTACCTGGATACACCTGGGAGTGGTGTCAGCGTACTTAGGGACTTCTGAAAGGCCCTTACTCAGCTAGGGCGGGTAACTGAAGACAGGTCAGAAATCTCAATCGCCGGTGATAGGATAGACAGGGTAACAGGGAAAGGTGGTCTTGTCTGCTGGACAAGGTTACGCTACCCTCAGGATCAGGTTACCCTGCGGTGGGGCTTGGGTTACCCTGCGAAGAGTCCTGAGGTACCCTACGTTTCAATACGAAGTCCCGCGGAGAGTTCGGGAAAATTGCTTGGAAGGTTTATCACGCGAAGCCATGCATGATACTGGAATGTGGGGGCTCCGCGGGATACTATTGGGCGAGCTACCTAGCTTCGATGAAGCTGTAAATTGTAGACATTATTCCTATTGTACCCCTCCAGCCCCACCTTGAGGCCCAGACATCATGGGCAAACGGCTGTGTAGTTGTGTGCAGTCTAGCAAAGAGGAACCGTTGCAGACATACTCGCAACACCGTATACGTCGCTGCTGTCCGGTCGACGGTAAGCTGGTCGCAGGATATACCGGACCGCATAGGGTAGAAGGTGGGGTACCTCCCCCAAGTTGTTCGCAGTAAAACGGACCAAAGCTGATGGTGTTCACGGGTGTTAACCGTGGGGGTCCCGAAGCTAGTCCCGGGTGCTGCCGGGGCAACTGGGAGGGTTTTACACCTACCAAGCCCGAAAGTGCTCCCAATGCTATAGGCTCTTAATGGGAAGTGCAGAGACACTAAAAGCATGATGCCTACCACATGTAAGGTAGATCCGAGGTAGCGGTCATAAGTAACGCCCATAGGATCATTCGCGGACTACCGTGCCCTGCGGAAGACACTGGAAGCCTCAGACCTGTAAATAGTAAATAGATAAACCACCCGTGGTAGCCTCCGGAGTCAAGTAGATATCAATGCATACGGGAAGGGTGTCATAGATACTCTAGTTCATATGGTGTCCTGACTGTTAGCCACTGGCAAGACACCGATACATAGAAGCTTTCACGCCAGTGCGCAAAATAGAAATGAACCGCAGAAACGATAACCATATAAGGTGAACGCCGACTAGAGTGTGGCGACACATGCATGCCCCAAGGGTGTGCCAGGAGACGTGTCGGACCACCCTCAGTGGAGAAGGGTGTGCTCGAATGGTTGGCGTAAACTGATGGGGGAGTTTCTGGCATAAGATAGAACTACCTGACAGTCTATCCGAGAACTCTCCTACTCCAACAATCAATCCTCTGGCGACCTTAATTGAATGAAGTGTCCGGCTTAACAAGATTAAGTTTTACTGCTTACTTTACTCTTACATTGGTGTGAACTTTTGACGATAAGTTTGAAGTTGTTCAGTGCGGTCGCAACCTTGGGATACATCTTCCTCGGGGTGCACCCGTTACAAGACCGTCAACCTTAGAAGCTATCACGTGACCTTCCCACTCTATCGACCCCACAGCCATGCTTCAGACAGTGACCAATGATGCTGGAAAAGCTGCCTGGCCTTCTGGTGTTTAAGGAAACAGTCACTAAACTCCCTACCTGCTTGACACTACTGGAGGTTAAGTTCAAGTACTTTGCCAGGTGTAGGTCGACCGATATGGATAAGATAAACTTGCTGCTACTCCTCTTAGAAGACTCTACCTGCGCATGTTATTTAGGGCTGCGCTGCCATATTAATGAGAAGACAGCCCAGTGTACTGGAGTTGCTCTTAACAACAATAACCCATTGAGGTTTTGGAAAGGATTCTGGGAACAGCTCTAATAAAGTTTTAGTGCTGAGCAAGTGGAACAAGACCGATCCCTCCTTGAGTGGCCAGACCTGGTGATGACGCCATACCATATAAATGTGTACCTGGACAAGACAGTTGACTAGATGTATAAGCTAGGCTATACACACCCAGCGCAGGTACGAGATAAGATATGGTTGGGTATTACCCAAGAGCTGCGGAATGCGTGAGCACTCAAAGCGCCCCATCCAACTGACTTGAACCAGTACCTCGATCTTCTTCCGAAAGTTGAACATATGGTGAAAGACAACAATCAGTTTAGTAACCATGTTATCCACCCTGTCTAACAGTCTCAGCCAACTGACAGGAAGGACAATAGGTCATCAACTTCCACAAGGTTTAAAAAAAAGGAAAGAGGTGCGGACAGGTAGAACCAGAGGCCTGCCAAATGTACTAATTTTAGCATGAGGAGGTAGGCAAAGCAGAAGACTCCTGAGTATGCCATAGTGCATAAGGAAATCCTGTCGACTTTGACTGAACGTTGGAGAAGGAACAACCACCATACCAAGTATGGACAAGCGGGTCACCGTGGGGGGAAACATACTGCAGTGTCCCTAGTCATTAGTTCATCCAAACCAGCATGTGGGTTGAAACTGTCTGCCCCGCTAAGGGAGCCTACGGGAACCAACAAGCCACCAAAGTGCATTGAGGCACTACTGCTGGCTTCCTAGGCGAAGTTCCTAGAAGTCGGAAAGGCATCATCTCAGATGACAGAGGTTGAGACTAATGGCGTAGAATAAGGGAGAACCCATTCTGCTCCGAGTATAACGTTACTAACCTATATCCATAGACCCATGAGGGATGAATAGAAAGGAGCCTGGAAAGAGGTTGTAGGATGGGTAAGTACCCCTGTACTGCATGGATGAGCATGGTACTAGCTACACCGCAAGGGTGAGGGCAGATAGATGTCGCGAGCCGCCCGTGGTGGATTGGGCTATCTTTCCCTTGTTGGGTTTCAAATTGTTTCTTTTGTTCTAGTTATAAGCATTTGTTTCAGGATTTCCTTAACTGGATGGGCAAGTCTCAGAACATCATTCTGGTGGAGGTGGAGTAAGGTTTCGCTAGAGGAGACACTTGACATTGGGGAAGCAATAATGCTTTGCTTGCAACCAGTCTGACAGCAGACCTCTATCTACCGTGAGAAAATTGTAACCTTTCGTACAAGCAGAATTGGTTCATGCAGGATTTGATCAAATAAACAGTATTATTTCTAAGTATACTGGAGAGGGTTTAGCACCCTAAATCATTCTGGTGTGATGGTGCACAGCCTCGCATTTTGATAAAATAAATCCCAATCCCTTAACATTTACCGACCTATTTTGGCCGCTCTTGTGCTGAAAGGCAAGAGAGCAAAATTAGTAAGCCAAGATGACCAAGTCTATAAGACAAGCCAAGAGGCCGAAGTGTGACAACTTGCCTTGTCATACCAAGTCTATTCACCTGCGAGTAAAGCTCGACTACAAGATTGGAGCTAGAGAGGTAAGGGCAGAAGTCCTTGTGCTACTGAATAGTGGAGCTACTGGGCCAGTGCTCAGTAGCCGATGGGTTAAGCAACCTCAGGTACCTTGTGTATAGTGAAAGGTACACATGCCGGTAAGTGACTCAAGCAGTAATCACATTGCTGGGTCAGGACTGTACTATACCAAGTTATTGGACATGAGGATAGGTGACCACAATAATGAGATGTGCTTTGAAGTGGTAGATACTAGCAGCCCTCTCACCCACGGTTGAGACGTATAGGAATATGGAGGTGGAGAATCAAAAATGTGGTATTCTAAGAAAAATAGGTTTTAGGGTATAGGGCTTGTAGAAAAAATTTGAAAAAAAAAAAAAGCACAATATAGTACAAGTAAAGGGATAATAAATTGCAAATAACAGTAGGACATAGAGGAGAGATGAATGGAAGGAGACAGGAGAAGGATGGCAATTTAAAAATGAAAAAATGAAAAAGTAAGAAAAAATATAAAGAAAATATTAAAACCTTCAGAAAGAGTATCATCATAAGGTATAGAAGAGTTAACCAGCTGCTATCAGTACCAGGTTCAGATTCTAAGTACCTTTAGAACTTAGATCATAAGGTGTAGAATTATCACCAAATGTACTTGATACCTTCAGATATAATATCATCATAAGGTGTAGCATAAAGAGCCCTCGGTAGGAATTCCAACCCCAATTCTACCTTCAGATCTAAGGTGATCATCATTAGGTACCAGGAAGAGTACTACCGCTGGGTTATATCACTATCAAAATTCCAAGTCAGTATCAAGAAAAAGCAAGAAGGAATAGGAAAACTTACTTTCATATAATCCTTGCAGCACCTCTGGGAACACCACATTTGCTGTGCTGTTAGAACTATTACTGGATGGCAATAGTGTAAGACCATCCAGAGAGGTTACCCTTGACAAGGCAACATAAAGCTGACCATGTGTAAAGGCATCAGAGCGGAGATCCACTCCAACCTTCTCAAGACTCTGTCCCTGGGATTTATTCACTGTCATGGCAAAGCACAACCGGACTGGGAACTGTTTTCTTTCAAGGATGAAAGGCAGATCTTCATCACTGGTTGTGAGCTTTATCCGCGGCAGAAGGCGAATCTCACCATCCCATTTGCCACCCAGTATCGCAACCTGCAGACAATTGCGAGCTATTCCTAACAATCTTAATCTAGTCCCATTACACATCCCATTCTTCGGACTCAGATTCCGGATGAGGATTAGTGGTACTCCAATTTTGAGCTTGAGACATGAAGGAGCTATTGAGGCCAAGTTGATACTTTGCAAGTACTCCAGTGCATAGGGCTCTGCAGCAGCAGCTTCATCACTTAGTTCTACCTTGTTGGCAGCTTCAAAGCAATGTTCTGCACCCGGCATCCTATTGAGAAGCAGGTCATTGAAGTCATTCACGGTATCATTCTTGAAGGCCAAAATAGCTCTTCCAATGAGAGTACCGTGAGACGTGACCGCCTCATTCAACAGTGCCTGTGGGTAGAGTTGCTCACAAAGTTCATCCACAGTTGCTACTCTACGGATATAGGCTGGCAATTCCAATCTACCATGCATGGAATGGTCGATCACTATACTTTTGAGAAAGTCGATGAAGACCTGATTGGAATCGTTGGCTGCAATCCGCATAGTTGTCTTTAGCCTCAATATGTGCAGAGAACTCCAAATAGAACTGTGTCTAAGAGAAGCTTGCACTGTTGCCTGCCTTGAACCTCTCCGAACCACCGGTAAGATTTGCGCAAAATCACCACCTAAGACGGTAGTGATTCCACCAAACAGCGAGCGGTCACCTACTGGACAGATATCGTTCAGTGTCCAACTCACCGCCTCAAAGCAGGTTTTATGTTGCATTGGCACCTCATCCCAAATGATCAATGAAGTACGTCTGATCAATTGTGCTAGAGGTGAATTGCTATTTATATTGCATCCACTAAAGGAAGTGGATAATGGAATCTTAAATCTGGAGTGAGCTGTTCGACCCCCAGGTAACAATTGGGCTGCAATCCCGGAGGATGCAACACAAAGGACAACTTTTCCCCTAGCCCGAAAGTAACTGCATAAGCAATTATAGAGGAAAGTCTTACCCGTCCCAGCTGGCCCTTGAAGAAAGAAAACCGAACTCCGATGTAGACGCGGATTAGGTTCCTGATGCTCCACGGCACTCACTATCTCCTCAAAGCAGGAAACCTGCTCAGGATTTAGCTTATCCCGCATCGTCGCATAGGCTTCCTGCTCCTGTGCAGCATCATAGTAGTTCTCTCCCTCCAAGCCTGGGTTGGCCAAGATGGGTACACCCCCAGTCCAATTAAGTACCGGTATCGGTAACCCAAACTCGACCAAGGTTCTACCAAATTCAAGCAAATCTTGCTGAATGAGGTACAGACCATAGTCGAGGTGTAGCTCACCCTCAAATATCTCCATGCCCGCGGGTTGTGGTGACCTGCCACTGGTGATCAGGTTTGGAAGATCGTCACACATACTATCACCGAATGTTTCCCAAATCAGATTCGGGTCGGTAATAGTAGTGTACTGGAGTGCCAAAGCGAACAGATGTCGCAGTGCCCTACCAGTCAAGAACTCCGCCCCTTCTCTGAACATAGCCACCCACTCCCCGTCATCTTCCAATAGATTCAATGCGATGCAGGCCCCCTTAAATGTTGGGAACACAGTACCATCAACCGTGCGTAAATGTTCAAAGCCCATAGGACCCCGTACGACAGTCAATAGCATGCGGAGATAATATCTCTCACCCATGAATGGACTTGCAGAGTACATGCGTCCAATAGAGAATCCCTGTTGCCTCCTTTTCCAACCCAGCTTTCGCTCGTAGACAAAATGCTCTGGGAACTCATGGTACAAGTACTGCCGCCCATCCTCATTCTTCTGATTGTAGTCAAAGAATCCAATCAGTGTTGATAAGGAAGACTCGATCAGCTCCCGTATCCTCGCAGGATCTTCAAGGCCTTTGAAGTAGACGGGCTGCTGGCCTTCCAAATGCAGAGCCAAGTGCTTCACTGGAGGGTACTCCTTGTGAGTATCGAATTCAAACAAACGCCACACGGCCTCAGTTGGTCCAATGTACCTTCCATGGAGGTAACGCTTGATCTCATCAATCTCTGAGTCCACAGTGACTGTGACCCGGTCGCCCCCCTTGTAAATGTACTTGTGAATGTACTTTACAGATTGTACCGACCCGCATACTTCAACATTAATGTGAGCATTATACCTCAAAGAGAGATAGGGGCTATAGGGGACGACCCTCCTATTGTCCACCGGAACCATCACTGTACCCGCTGATCCTCGAGCGCGAACGGTAAAGGATTGACCACTATTCCGCCTCCGATAGAGGGGATATCCGTTCGCTTGGATGATTGTCTCCTCCTGAAATTCACGGGGATATCCCTTATGACAGGTGGGGGCAAAAAGGGGGTTCAAATCTTTCATGCAGAGGGCATGCCCATTACCTCCAACACATTGAGTGTGGAGCATAGTGCTCTGGATAATTGCCCGCAACTGCTGTCCCATCTCATCATCCTCGGTAGGGAGCTCAGCAGATATAAAACGGTCAATGTATGCAGCCGTCAGGAACTCAGGAGTGGTCTTCAAGAAGAGCAGAAGATGGAGGTGAGGGAGGCCTCGCTTCTGGTACTCGATGGTCCATACCCAGCCCTGGCAATGCCCAAAGATTTGTTTCTTTCTAATTTGATCTAATAGATCCCGTACCTTGAGATGGAAAACTCTAGCTACGAGATCTGGACGATCCGCAGCTGTCTGCCCTGGTAACAACTCCATAACAATCTCAGACCATTTGGGATTGGCAGTGAAGGTGATGAACAGAGATGGTTTGCCAAAGTGGCGCACCAGAGCCATGCTGTCCTGGTAGAGCTGCTGCATAAATCTATCTCCTCCGGTGAACGTGGATGGCAGGATAATCCTTCTTCCGACCTCAGCAAAATTGACGTCATCTGCGCTCATCGCATCCTGTAGCCCATTGTACAAATCAGTCCGCAAGCGAGCCTGATTTGACCGTAGCCAGTTGAGCTTGTTCTGATCTGAGATCGCCCAAGCATCAACTACCAATTGCTGCAGTAACCTCTGGGCTCGAAGAATAGTGGATGGCTCATCTGTCCTAGTATGGAGGCGGAAGCGGTAGAAGGCTCTCTGGGATAACCTGTCCTTGACACGATTGTTACCAGCCAGGTTGAGCCTTCGTCCCCAATGCCACCCTGGTTCACCATAGGGAAATAGGAGAACATAATGGAGAGGCAGATAGGAGGCATGATTGGGATTGATGATGGAGAACCCTCTATTAGGTACTACTCCGTTGGATCGCTCTGCCAAAACAATGTCCCTGAATCCACCATCACCATATTCCTCCGGCAGAATCATGGAGACTTCATCCGCCGTTGGAAGGTTCTCCCTTCTCATGTCTGCCCCGGACTCTACAATCAGACTCAGCTGTGGATTCAGGATGATGCGGAAGTCTTGCTCATCCTCAGAGATCTCTGACAATCTCTCTTTGGCTGTATGATACAGCCGGATGAAAGGGCAAGTCTCCTGCAACATCCCAGTCAGTGAGTTGATCAAGGCCCCATCTAAATCCAGAGCTCTAGCGGATCGCACTTGGGCCGCATGGGCCGGATCATGGAGGTAGACCTGTGAATATCGGGCATCAGCACCACTGGGTGGAACCAGTGGGCCTTGATGATGGTAGATCGCACCATGAACTTGGAAAAGATGGAAACCTTGTCCAATCGCGGTTGGGCGATCATCCATATTGTAGCTGATGGAAGTGAATGCAAACTGGCTATTCCAGTGCCTCAGCCCCTCCCTAAAGCTTCTTGATGCCGGTTCCATTCCCGTCATCAAGGTATGGAGGGGTTCTGGTAGTGGCCGCATTTTCTCAACCACAGCATCCCCTCCCTTGCAGCAGGACTCAAAAGTACCTGGTACTTGGTTGGGTCTTTTTCTTGACTTCTCAGCACCCCAGTGCAGGGCGTTGCAGCCTCTGCATACAACATCCATCCGACCCAGACTGTGCGGGGTCCAATGTGCCCGCTTCTCCAAAAATGCATGGAACACTCTAGTCTGCAGGGCGAGCGCTCCAGAGATATGTTCCATTACATAGTTTGGAGCAGCTGGGCGTTGTTCTGGGTGTGCTTGGTGTCTTCTATTTCTCAATGTAGCCTAATCGTATTCTATTAGTAATTGCTTGGCGTAAACCACCAAATTTGCTTAATTTGAACTTGTTACTCACCAAACAATCTTGGCAACAGCTTCGCAAAATTATACCCGTATCATCTTCAAACTCACCGAGAGCTTTCTCCTGCCGGCACAAGAGACATCTCCGATTCCTAAGACTGTTATCTGCAGCATGTTCTTGCTGGAGTGGTTGTGTAGATTGGGGAACAAAAGCAGCAGCAAAGGGGTTCGGGGGCAGAGCACTTACCTGGGCCGGCATTCGTACCGGTGATACCGGTCGCCATGTTGCGGGAGGAGAGTAGTCAACTGGTGCTGGGGGGAGTTCCGCAGGAAACAGGTATTGTGGATGAGGTATAACGTTTGATGGCTCAAGCAAAGGGGTACGAAGAAGGGAGAGCACAGGGGGAGCTGGTACACCATACTGGGCATTGGGAGGAGAACTGGGGGCTGACGGTGCTTGTAGTACTTGGAGTACACTCGGTGCTTGAGGTGTTTGAGGTGCGGGGGGAAAAGGGGGTGGGAGAAATACGGCGGGTACCGGAGGAGTTGCCGGTACTTGAGGTCCTGCGGCCAGCCGTGCTACTCTCCTCCTTTCCTGTTGTTTAAACATAATTAGTTAGAATATACAGTTGCAACTTGGAAGTAATAAATCTTTCAGCGAGAACGTACCAGGCATTGTTTACATGATCTCATCCGACGGCCATTGGAATTGATATCAAAGGCATTTAGTAGCTTCTCGACCCGGCACTGTCCGCATCGGTGCCGAGCCGCTAACATATTTGCTGGAACCATCGTTAGCAATCAGTAATCCTACTGGATACGGGGGATTTTGGAGGAAAGCTTGTTTAATAATTGCTGATATAGTCGCTTTCTGATTTCAAAAGAAAATAAGTTGAAAAGAATAAAAGAAATTGAGCTCAAGCGGACCGAGGTGGTTGAGCGGGGAAGAAAGAGGAGGAGGGGGGAAAAAGTAATAATATGCCAGCACTGGTGGTAGTGCCAAGACTGCGAGAGATTTCTTGGCGGTTTTACATTTGTGAGATTGATTTGATACAGTCGGGTTTTTCAGAAAACGAGATTTGAGGATTAATTCTGAGTCTCCTCTACTGCCTACTTCTGGTATTATTTTTTACACTCTTTCCTCGATTCCTAATTTTCCCTCTTGGTTTGATTTCCAGTTTCATGGATTTTGTCCATAAAATTACTAAAGCTTGATGGTTTGTAGGGATGGTTGCCAAGCAACCCCGATTGATTCCTTCTTTTCTTTCTTTGTTTTACTTTTTGTTTCTTTCTTTCCTCTTAATTTTCCTTTCCTTTCTTCTATCTATTTTTATATCTGCTTCTTTCCTTTATCTATCTCTCCTTTCATTCTTTTCTTTCTTTCATCTTTTCTTAATTATTTTGCATTGATGGCTGCCGCTATCGCGGTTTTATTTTTCTTCTTGCTGGCGTTCCTCTCCTCAATTTTTGAAGGGTTGAGGAACGGGATGGGGTGGTCCAGCGGACGGCAACCGTTGTCCAGTACAGGGAAATGTCTCAGATCCTCAGATTAGATCAAACATTTTTTTGAGCCAAGAGATCCGTCTTCCAGTACATATAGATGCCAGACACGAAGGGGGATGGGTACCTACCGATGTCTTGGTTGAAGGACTATAACCCTGACATAGATTGGAAGACAGGATCACTAACCTGGTGCTGAGATTCCTGCAAGGCTAGGTGCCTAGCATAGCAGGGGCAGGTAGTGTCCATGACCGATGAAAGGTTCATAGCCGAAGACACTAGTAATGTGTACCTCTTGAGAATGGAAGAATTCTGTGATGAGGAAGCTGGTGCTATTGCGGTCATGCTACTCCGTGGGTAGAAGGACTATGGGGATATCTGCAGTCAAGAATATAGTGGGGCGCTGCTGGAGCACTCAAAGTCCGACCATACGATTGGGTTGCAACCCCGGACTCAACCTCTGTTTGGGCGTATCCATCCATCATCACAAAAGGATCTTAAGGGAATCCAGGAATATCCCAACGAGATGCTATGAACTAACAGGCTACGGCGATCCAGTTCCTTGGCAGCAGCCTCTATCCTCGTTGTGCCAAAACCACATGGTACATTATGACTGGTAACAGATTACCAAGAGTTGAACAAAATCACAGTTTAGAGTGAGCATGCTTTACCACTGATGAACCAACTACTAGGTAGGTTCGAAAAGACCATTGTGTGCAATATGTTGGACTTGAAGAATGGCTACGACATTCTGAGGATGGCGCAGGGTGAGGAATAGAAGAGGGCCTTCCGGTGTGGATATGGACTCCATGAATATACAGTCAAGCTGTTTGGGTTACATAACACCCAGGCAACCTTCCAGAGCATGATAAATGAGGTATTCCATGACCTCTTAGATGAAGAGGTTATTGCATATATAGAGGACATCTTGATCTACTCCAAAACTATTGAAGAGCATGTAGTGCTGGTGAGGGAAGTGATGGAGAAATGGCAGAACGCCCGACTATGTATAAGTATGTCGAGTTCCAGGTTCCACCAGCAGGATAATGAATTCCACAGATACAAGATCTTGGGTATGGAGATCGCTCTGTTGTTGCCGAAGGTGCAAACAATCCACGATTGAGCACCTCTGACATGCGTTATTGATGTTCAAAGCTTTTGGGGCTTTACCAACTTCTATTGTCAGTTCATAGAGGGTTTCAGCGAGATAGCAAAACCTCTGGCAGACTTGACAAAGAAGGATACCTGATGGGAATGGACACCTGCTTATGAGCAGGGCTTCACCTATTGGAAGGTGTAAGGACCCAGAATACATGAGCTATGGTAGCCGGAACCTACACCGATACAGGGAGCGAGGAGGGGAACTGGGAGGAACCAGCTGGCAAGTAAGTACTTGACCTATGAAGACCCAATGGCCCAGGCTCCGAGATGAACAGACTTTGCTAGTGAGGTACTTGGGTACCTTGGTAAGCCCAGAAGGGGTGTCAGCATACTTAGGGACCTCTAAAGAGGCAGTTACTTAGCTAGACCAGATAACTGGAGAAAGGTCAGAAGTGTCTATCTCCGGCGAAGAAATAGACTCGGTAACAGGGAAAAGTCATCTTGTCTACCAGAAAAGGTTACCCTACTCTCAGGATCAGGTTGCCCTGCTGTGAGGCTCGGGTTACCCTGTCTAAAGTCCTGGGTTCCCTTACCTTTCAATACAAAGTGCCCTGGGGAGTTTCGGGAAAAATTGCCAGGAATGTTTGTCATGCAAAGCCATGCATTAAACTGGAATCTGGGGTTCTGGGAGATGCTATTGGGCGAGCTACGCAGCTCTGAAGAAGCTGTAAATTGGAGACAATATTCCTATCATACGCCTCTAGCCTCCCCTTGAGGCCCGGACGTCATGGGCAAACGGTTGCGTAGTTGTGTGCTATCTAGCAAAGAAGGATCTTGGGAGACCCGCTTGCAACACTGTATACACTGCTGCTGTCCAGTTGAGGATAGGCGGTTCTCAGAATATGCAAGAGGGCATAGCGTGGAAGGTGGAGTACCTCCTCCAAGTTCTTCAAGGTAAAACAGACCAAAGATGATGGAGTTAATGGGAGTTAACCGTGGGGGTCCCACAGGTAGTACCGGGTGGTGACTGGGCGACCGTGAAAGTTTTACACCTACCAAGCCCACTATTGGCCCCAATGCCATAGGCTCTGAGAGGAAATTTCAGAGACACTAAACGCATGATTCCTACTACAGGTAAGAGGGATCTGAGGTAGTGGTCCTGGCTAGCCCCTACTGGATTACTCCGGGACCACCATATTCTGTAGAAGACACTGGAAGCCCGCGACTCATAAATAGTAGGTATATAAACTGCTCATGAGGGCTTCTGGGATCAAGTGGAACTCAATGCACATGGGAAGGGTGTTATAGACACTCCAGTTCATCAGGTGTCTTGACTGTTAGACACTGGCAAGACGCCGATGCGATGAGGATTTCACTATGGCGTGCAAAATGGGGATGCATCGCAGAAACGATAACTGCATAAGATGAATGCTGACCAGAGTGCGTTGACACATGCATGCCTGAAGGGTGTGCCAGGAGACATGTCAGAACACCCTTAGCGGAGGAGTGTATGCTCGAATAGTTGCAGTTAACGGATAGGGTAGTTTCTGGCATAAGACAAAACTACCTACAAGTCTATGCGAGAACTCTACTACTCCAACAATCTATTCTCTGGAGACCTTAATTGAGTGAAGTGTCCAGCTTAACAAGATTAACTTTTACTGCTTACTTTACCCTTACATCTGTGTGAACTTTTAGCACTAAGTTTGATGTTGTTCGGTGTGGTCGCAACCTTGTGATCCATCTTCCTAGCGGTGCCCCCATTACGGAAGGAAGAGTTTACATCCAAACCCATCCTACCACATTTTGACTCTGAATGGACAACCTGGCTATAAACCGACGGTTGGACTTTGCATTAGGAGCTGTCCTCTCAGACTTCTGCGAGAATCCGGGGTCATATCTAGTGGCCTGTGCTAGTTGAAGGTTTCACCCAGTGGAGATTAATGATGATGTCCATAACAAGAAAATAAGAGCAATTGTGATGGCAGTCAAGGAATGGGATTATCCGCTACTCTTGGTAATGGACCAATTGGTGATCTATACCAGTCATAAGAATTTAGAGTACTTTAATGGTAGCAAGGTCCTTAACAATAGGTACCACCACCGGGCTCAGTTCTTGCAACCATTTAACTTGCAGGTGGTTTACACAGAAGGGTGGTTGAATACTGTAATAGGGGTACTTCTAGGCAGATGGATGCCACAGTTGTGAGTGCACTGAACACTTCAATCTTATCGTCAAAGGTTCCCACTAATATAAGAGCAAAGTAAACGGTAACACCGAATATCATTAAGCCTGACACTTGACTCAATTAATGTCTGCAGAGAATTGATTGGTGGAGTAGGAGAGTTCTTACATAGAGGTTCAAGTGGTCTTATCTTATGCCAGAAACTCCCCCATCAGTTTACTGCAACTATTCAAGCATACCGTTCTCTGCTAAGGGTGGCCCAACAGGTCTCCTAGTATACCCTTCGTGGATAAATGTGTGGACACTCTCTAGGCGGCGTTTACCTTATGCGGTTCTGGTTTTTGCAGCCTCTTTCCATTTTGCCCACTGGAGTGAAAACCTCTTCGTATCATTGCCTTACTGGTAGCTAAAAGTCAAGACACCTGACGAACTGAACTATCTATGACACGGTTGCTATATGCATTGATCTCTACATAACCTCAGAAGCTACCGTGGGTGCTTTATCTATCCAGGATTTACGATTCTCGGCCTTCCCGTATCTTCCGCAGGATACCGTGGTCCCGGAATGAACCAAGTGGTGCCACCCGTGACTACTACCTTAGATCCACCTGACTCGTGTTAGGAATCATGCTTATGGTGTCTCAGCACTTCCCTTACTGAGCCTGTGGAGTTGTGGCCACATTTGGGCTTGGTAGGTGTAAAACTCCTCCGGTCACCGTGGTACAACCGAGGACTACCTTTGGGACCCCTGTGGTTATCACCCATTAGCTCTGTCAGCTTTGGTCTGCTTTACTCCAAACAACCTGGAGCAGGTACTCCACCTTCCATGCTATGCCCCCTTGTATATCCTGAGAAGAGCTGACAGCCAACCGGATAGCAGTGACATATAGGGTGTTGCAAGCCGGTCTGCAAGGATTCCTCTTTTCCAGACTGCACACAACTACACAACGGTTTGCCTATGCCATCCGCGCCTCACGGCGGTGCTGGAGGGGTATGATTGGCATAATGTCCCCAATTTACAGCTTCTTCAGAGCTGCGTAGCTTGCCCAATAGTATCTCCCAGAATGTTAGATTCTAGTATGATGCGTGGCTGCACATGACAAACATTTCAGTCATTTTTCCCGAACTCCAGGAGGGACTTCGCATTGACAGGTAGGGTAACTCCGAACTTTGGACTGGGTAACCCAAGCCCCATGGTGCGGTAACATCATTCTGTGGGTAGGGTAATCTTGACTAGTCGACAAGATGACTTTACACTCTTACCCTGTCTATTCTGTCGCCGGAGACAGGCACATTTGACCTTTCCCCAGTTACCCCACTTAGCTGAGTAACTGCCCCTTCAGACGTCCCCAAGTATGCTGACACCACTCCTGGGTGTAGCCAAGTACCTAAGTAACCTGCCAGCGAATTCTGTTCATCTTGAAGCGTGCACCTTTGGGGCTCCATAGATCAAGTACTCGCTTGCCTGCCGGTTCTGACCAGTTCGCCTCCTGGCTACCTGTACGGGCGTAGGTTCCAGCTACCATAGCCCATGTATGCTGGGTCCTTACAAATGCGAAGGCCAATACTTCCTTGTAGTATAGGGACTACCCCCCTGAAGGGGACAGTGATTTTCTGTCACTGTTGTTCTTTCGCCCTGAATAGGGGGTTGGGAGCCAGGAATAGGACATCTTGTAAACACAGGGGTTGCAAGTGTGCCAAGGATTTCCGCTCCAGTCTTGCCTTTGAGATCAACTGCGGGTAGCGACAAAACAGGATCAGGAATACTTAAGGATCCTGAAGGCAATGACTGCCAGTCACAAAGAGTTTGACTGACATTTCATGCCAGGAAGTGGCTTACTCCTGAACAAGAACAGGTGGTAAGTTCCCAAGGGTCAGAATTCGAAGCAGACAATTGTGGAGTCGGAACTTGACTCCAGAATCGCGCGACGCTGTGGCACTTACAAAACCACCAGCAGGGTTAGGTCTAACTTCCATTGACCTGAGATGGACTAGCACATCATAGACTATGTGCGAACATATGATATGTGCCAAAGGAATAAGTCTATCCGGAACAAGTGGTTTGGTCTGCTGGATCCGATTGATGTTCCTATATGGCCTTGGATGGCGATGTCAATAGACTTCATTGTAGTACTACTGGAGTCAGAAGGGTACACCAAGATCTGTGTCATTCCAGACACATATCCGAAAATGGCAGACTTCATACCCTGGACCATAGAGGTACCCATCAAGGTGCTTGCCTTGATATTCTGGAAGGATGTTTGGTACCTTTATGGACTCCCAGAGTCTATCATCTCTGACCAAGATAGCCGATTCACATCCAAGTGCTGGATGAGTTTGATGCACTTGTTGCAAGTGAAACTAAATGCTACGACTGCATTCCATCAGGAGACTGATGGGCAAACCAGGAGAGTTAATCAGACACTGGAGGAGTACTTGTATAGCTACTACTTCTAGCAACATGATAATTGGGTTTTGCTGCTACCGCTTGCGGAGTATGTATACAATACCTCAACATCAGAATCCACCAGGTTCTTACCATTTGAGATCAATTACAGGTTGAGTCCAAGGAGAAACTGGCCGGGTGCAGTGTCTGATAATCAAGAAATACACCCTAGCTGTGAGCTCACTGTTAAGAAATGGGAAGGAACCTGGCAAGAGGTGCAGGAAAGGATTCAACAGGTATAGGAAAGGGAATGGAAAGGGAAAGACCAGCCAAGGCTGCCATCCCCAGACTATATTACCTTAGAGGTTGTGGCCTAAGGGTGGGCTATAAAGATAGAGCTGGTGATGATGAACTGAAAGAACATCCACACCAAGCATCTAATGAAGAAGCTGTACTACAGGATGTTTGGCCCTTTTGTGGTCGAACGTTGGGTGGGTACCCAAGCATAGAAACTCCTATTACCCGCCAGATCCAGCATCCACCGAGTTTTCAATACCATGTTGCTTGAACCATATCATGAGGATCCGGGACCAGGTAGGGTAAAGGATGCCCCTATCCCAGAACCCGTCAACAGGAATCCTGGTTATGTTATTGAAGCCGTACTGGAGAGTGGATGGTACAGGGTAACAAAGGCAAAGTTTCAGTCACGCTTTGTCCAGTACCTGGTTTTATGGGAAGGCTATAGGGCTGGGAAGTACTGGTGGGAGCCCGATGAGATTGTAGAAGAGACAGGCTAACAGGGCATTCTGGATTTCCACCAAAAATATCCGTCCAAGCCTTGGGACCATAGGCTCTTTGTTAGGTAGTAGCAGATCCTAAGGACCAGTGAGTTAGTACTAAGACCTGATATGTCACCAAGTGATAGCTAGGAAGGCTCACTGGAAATGTCAAAGATAGAAGTAAATGAAGTGGTGGATTGTATAATAAATATATTGATAAGATCTCTTCTCCATCGCTCTGGATGTCTGTAAAGCATGGGAGGCACCTTGATATTTATATTGCACGTCTGGGTGTTTATGGACTATCTATTCCTCTCACCTTTCGCCCTGTCAACTTTGTAGACCCTGAACACCTTTACCCCACTTGACTATGATTTCCTTGAACAGTAGCCAGGGTGTCCTATCACTCTCCTCGCAGTGCTCGCTCTGACTATACTCATCTGAACTCTTTCAATATGGCAAGTGGCTACTGCTTGAATCTCTGCGTATGAAGTAATGAGTGCTGACGATAGACTTATCAATGCGGGTGGATACCTTATCTGTCTACATCAACGTGCAGGAGGCATGCTCCGGTCTTGTTGCACAAGTGGCATTCAGGCCAAGGTACGTTCAGGGTTGACCTTCTACATGGTAGGCCATCATTGTACTCTACCTTATTATGCCTCTAGGCGTGGTCGAATGATCACCTCTTAGGCATCATCCTCTGGTCAGTATTTTCCTTGGCATTCCTCCACCAATGGACTAGAAGTTCAGTCTCACTGCCTGCATGTCCACTGGGGACTCTTATTGGAGTAGCCGACCTCCCCCTGGTTGGCATCCATCTGACAGTGCAGCAGAGGGATCTTTCCACGGGTTTATCGCCCCAACCAACCATCTGATTTAGTTTGTTGGACCTCGTCTGGATAGCCGTCCATCCTCTCTTGACGACTCCCGGAAAACCACTCACCCGGCTACCTTCAATAGTGGCATAAAGGACGGTTTTGTGACAGCATCGTATTGGTACAAAGCAACCCATCCTCCAAATACTTCAACAGTAATAAGCCAGCACACATGAGGTATGGCAGTCGGAACCTACACCCATACAGGTAACAGGGAGGCGAACTGGTAGGGACCAGCAGGCCAGGGAGTACTGGACCTACCGAGACCCGATGGCCCGGGGGCCCAGAGTGAACAGAATTAGCTGGCCAAGTACTTACGTTCCTGGGTACACCTGGGAGAGGTGTCAGCGTACTTAGGGACTTCTGAAGGGGCGGTTACTCACCTAGGCCGGGTAACTGGAGAGAGGTCAGAAATGTCTAGCGCCGGCGACGGCTGTAACGGGGGCACCCCTAGGAAGATGGATCCCAAGGTTGCGACCGCACCAAACAACTTCAAACTTATCGCCAAAAGTTCACACAAATGTAAGAGTAAAGTGGATGGTAAAACTTAATATCGTTAAGCCTGATGCTTCACTCAATGAAGGTCTCGAGAGGATTGATTGTTGGAGTAGGAGAGTTCTCGCATAGACTTTCAGGCAGTTTTATCTTATGCCAGAAACTCCCCCATCAGTTTACTCCAACTATTCGAGCACACCCTTCTC
>PYWC01000050.1:1325105-1350682 GCA_003182015.1 Tuber magnatum
CGTCTGTAACCAACCAAATTGGTTCCTTGCTCCATATGTCTATTGGTCGCAGGACTTGGTGATCGATAATGCTCTTCCGGACCATAGCAAATGCGGTCAGGTGGGTTATTGTCTATACGAATTGCGCATTTCCCGTTAAGTCGGTCAGTGGTGCCGTTAATGTAGCGTGGTGTGGGAGAAACTGGGCCACATAGTTCACTATCCCTAGGAATGGTTGCAATTCCTTCTTGTTTTTTGGTGTTTCCCATTCTGCAATGGATGATATTTTCTGGGGGGAAGGATGGATTCCCTGGTTGTCCACTATGTGTCCCCGTACTTCCAGCTTATCTGCAAACAGTACTGACTTCTTATTACTTGCAAAGAATTTTGCCTTCCTGAGTCGATCACATACCTGGCGTGTATGTTTCTTGTGTTCTTCTGATGTGTCCGAAAATATGAAGATATTATTAATGTATACCCATACAAAGTGATGTAAATATTCACTTAGGAGGTCTTCCATTATTCGCATAAATGTTGCTGGTGCATTCATGTCTCCTTAGAGCATGACCTTGCTCACAAAGCCTCCGAATGGGGTTTTGCATGAGTTGAACTTAACACTGTCTTTCTCCACGCGTGTTTGGAAGTATGCATCACTTAGGTCGATCTTACTCCTGAATTTTGCTCGTCCTATTCGGTTAAGGATCTGTTGTTGATTTGGAATTGAAGGGCTATCCATGACTCTGTTATCACTCCTCACTTTCAGGTCCACTAGGGGGCGGATCCTTCCATCTGATTTGGGTTGTACAAACATAGGTGCCACTCCGGGAACTTCCTGTGGTACAATTACTCCACTGCGTAATTTTTTGTTTATCCAGTTCATGAGTTTTTCTTTGTACGCTTCTGGGATCGAGTGTGTTGGTTGGTTTCGTAGGTCGGTTGGATCCTTTAGCCGAATGTGGTGGCTAATCTTATGCACTGGGGGTAGCGTTTCAGGGACCTTGTCTGGGAATACATCCTTGTATTCTTCCAACCATGTTGTTACGTTGGTATCTGATACGGCAGCTTGGATTTCCCCGCTTGTTGGTTTGCATAGCACCTGTAATCTGTCATCTGGGAATTTCACCGCTGTATCCCCACACCTAATAAAAGCATTATATCTTTTCGGGAAGGGCATTCCAATCAGGGCGTCGTACTTTGCCAAGTTACCTACCAACATCTCGTGATTTGTCCATTTCTTTTTCCCGATTCCTGCGGTCTGTCCACATTTTTTATGGCTTGAGGAGCGGGATCCTTTCATAGCCATATTGACTATTGTTGGTTGGGGTAGAGGCTCCGTTGGGATTCCATGGGTGGAGATAAAGGTGGCGCTAATTATGTCGCAGCCGATTGTTCCCGTGTCAAATAGTGCATTTGCTAGGTGGCCTTCTATATAAATCGTTGGTTCAAGAGTGTCACGGGGTCTGATTACCAGCGTTGGTTGTGTTCGCAGGCTTTCCATTTCCATGGAGTTAATTTCCACTTCGTCATATTCGCTTGCTTCCATGTGATTCGTGCTTCTCCCTCGCTTGGCGGCCTTTCCCTTTCCTTTCTTGGAATAGCACTCCTTTGCATAGTGTCCCTTTTTCCCACATTCGAAACATGTGCCTTCCTCGCGTCATTTCTGCTTCTTGTCCTTCTTGTCCTTCTTGTCCTTTGAATCCTTGCGGTATGGTTTATCCTTCTTCGTATTAACAAGCAATGATGATACTTTGCAATTTCTCTGCTGTGGCACATGGGTTCGGTAAACTCCTGTTTCATACAGGATAGCATGCTTCCGTTTGGTCCGCTTGACTATCTTGTCAAAGGAATCATTATCCTCCTCCATGGGTTCTACCTCCTAACGTAGTCTGGGATGCATTCCTTCATACAACTTTTGTTTCAGCGTATACTGAGACAGTGTTCAAGTAGGCAATCGTCCATGATACATCAAGAGATCCGTCGCGACCAGCGTTATTCTTTCTGTCTTGCCATTTCGTACTTGCAGGATATCCTTGAACCTTTTGTATAGTTCCTCCGTGTTCCGCGAGGATTGGAATCTATCTCTCAAGTACTTCATCAGGGTCATTCCTTGGATTTTTTGCCCACTCTCATAGTGGTTCATTGCTTGGTGGTATGCCTCCTCTGCCTTACCAGTACAAAAACTTAAGAAGTACGCTCAGCTACCTTCCTTGGTTTTGTCCACTCCATGTAGGGTAAGGTATTGTGAAGTTGTTATGACCCACTGGTCAAATACTTCAGGTTTTAGTTCATCCTTTTCGCCCGAGCACGAGGGTGGCAGTGGAAGTTTGATTTTAGGTCCTGCTCGCCCGGCCCTGGGCGAGGGGGTCCGGCGGATTCACCTTCGGACATCTCGTGGTCAGACTCTTCGTTACTCGAACTGTTGTCCGAGGAGCTTTCTGGAGAATCGCTAGGGTTATCGTCTGGTGGCTGCCTTACTGCCGAGTGATCTGATCCTTCTTCTTCGCTTTCCTTCTTGTTAGGTGGTTCGATAGGTATGCTGTCTTTCTTTGGTTGTTGCGCCGGTCCCTTTCCTTTACTGGGGCTGGGGGGAAATTGCCCAGGAAGGGTGCTTGCTGCCTTGGCTAATTCGCCAGTCGACTCGCTAAAGGTCTGCTTGTCCAAACCTCGTCCTAATTGTCGTTCTGCTTCCTCTATCGAAAATTCACTGTTTGGCCCTATCCGTTTCTCAGGTTGCCTTTTCTTGTTAAGGCCTTCTCGTGGGACCTGCTTCCCACTCCGAGTCTGTTATGACTCAATCTTTCGTGGTTCTGCTGCTCCCCGATGCTAGCTTTGCTTATTGGACTTTTCGTAGCTTGATCAGACCAGGTCCCTGCAGGCTTCTTAACCACTGGCTGAGGTTAAAAAAATGTAACGTGTTCAGTCCAGGCCCTAGTCACGTAGCGGTACGATAGGAGCGCATGGCGTCGTGATCAACAGGAAGCTAGCGCTGCTGGTTAAAGGAGGCTTTGAACGGGGTGTAATAGGAGATCAAAGAAGTAACCGTTCAACCAAGTATATTTAAGAATACTGTCCGTCGAAGTCTGCTGTTTCCATCGCGGGAATCAGCGGTCTTTAAATACAGCATATCGCTTATCTCCAGTATGAGCGATATTGCAAAACATTGTGTGTATCAACCGATAGCACACGAAACAATACAAGTATCAAATGATACTGTAAAACCAAACATAAAACAATTTGTGTATCAACCGATAGCACACGAAACAATACAAGTATCAAACGATACTGTGAAACCAAACATAAAACAAGGTTTGTATCAACCGATAGCACACGAAACAATACTAGTATCAAACGATACCGTGAAACCAAACATAAAACAATGTGTGTATCAACCGCTAGCACACGAAACAATACCAGTATCAAACGATACTGTGAAATCAAACATAAAATCCTAGTAACTCGTACCGGTTACATTTTTCCTCTATCCATCTTAAGAATTGGGTATCAAATTTCGCTGCCATTGCCTTAACAACCACCACGTTGGTTAGCAGGATTTCTGCACTTGTCAAGACCTGGTGCCTTTCCTGATCCAATTTATCGAAGTGTTGATTGAGCCCCTTTTCTTCTTAAACCTGCCGGGCTGCGCTAGATATTTTGGCAATACTCGTTCCCAGGCTTCCGAATCCTTCTTGCCCCCTCTCCATATCATCTAGCTCAATTTCTTTGTGGAGCTCCTCTTCACGAATCCTTTCTACTACAAGTTCTGCAACTCATTCCCGCTTTCCTGTGTAGTAGTCTTGGTACTTCAAATCAGACGGGCACACTTTTACTTCTTCTAGGCAGTCCCTGTCAATGACAGCTGCATCTACCAAGATCCTAGGGCAGATGTTAAGACCACTTCTGGGGGCTACTCAGCCGCAGGTGTCCCGATAGCAATGCTAAGACTATTCTCATGGCTACTATTGCTTGTCTGTGAGCAGGCACTACTATTCCTTCCTGGGTGTAGATGTCATGGCCTGCCACTGCACTTGCGCCCCATATTGGAATCTACGCTTCGGGGTGTAATTTCATGGCTCGGGTATATTCCGGCTTGGGTGTTTTTTGACCTAGACCACGTTTATCCTCTCTCCCTAGCACTATAACTATAACATGGTGAAAATGTATGGCGTTTAAGATTGACGGCTTCTTGCTTTGCGCAGCGCCCCTCTCAGGACAGTGCTCAGGCCATCTGCCTAATGTGTACGGTTCTCAACCAATCCACCCTGGTCGGTACCCAATTTTGAAGTTAAAATCTGTTACCTTCGGCGCCTACCTTATCTGCCTGGCAGTCAAGCACGTGGTCCAGAGGAAATATTGTATATTCGAATGATCAGTAAATACTGTGATGGGTTTCCTTATTCCCACAAGGTAGGGACACTATTCTTGGAATGCCTCAACTCTAGCGAGCAACTCTTTATGATGAACATCGTAGTTACCTTCCGACGAGTGCAGCTCATGCAAGTGATATACTATTGGGTATAGTGGTTTTTTGATATACCGTGGCTATAACCGGTATGGGTACTAGGTTGTTTTATGTTTGATTTCACAGTATCGTTTGATACTTGTATTGTTTCGTGTGCTATCGGTTGATACACACAATGTTTTATGTTTGATTTCACAGTATCGTTTGATACTTGTATCGTTTCATCTGCTGTCATTTGATACACACCTTGCTTTATGTTTCGTTTCACAGCATCGTTTGATACTAGTCTTGTTTCTTGTACTATCGGTTGATGCACGCATTGTTTTGCAATAGCGCTCATACTGGAGATAAGCGATATACTGTATTTAAAGACCGCTGATTCCCGCGATGGAAACAGCAGACTTCGACAGACAGTATTCTTAAAATATACTTGGTTGAACGGTTACTTCTTTGATCTCCTACTACACCCGGTTCGAAGCCTCCATTAGCCAGTAGCGCGCGCTTTGTGTTGACCACCAGGCTATCTACTCCTATCGTACCCCTACATGACTAGGGCCTGGCCCGAGCATGTTACATTTTTTTAACCTCAGCAAGTGGTTAAGAAACCTGCAGGGACCTGGTCGGATCAACCTACAAAAGGCCCAATAGTGAAGCTAGCATCGGGGAGCGGCACAACCACGAAGAATTCGGCTCCGCCAAAATGACACCATTGAGTCACTAGAGAGTTGAAGTGGGAAGCAGGTCCCGCAAGAAGGCCTTACCAAGAAAACCCAACCCAAGGAAGCGAAAGGTCCAAAGAGCGCATTCTCGATTGACGAAGGTGGACGACAGCCTGGGCAAGACTTGGCCAAGCTGACCTTTAGCGAATCGACTGATGAATTAGCTAAGGCAGCAACTAGCACTCCTGGGCTATTCCCCCTCAGCCGCAGGAAAGGAAAGGCTCCAGCGCAAGCACGAAAGAAAGATAGCATACCTACCGGGACACCTGAGGAGGAAGAAGACGACAAGGAACCATCAGATCACGTGGTAGTAAGGCAGCCACGAGATGAACCCCCCAGCGGCTCTCTAGAAGGCTCCTCGGACAACAGTTCGAGTAACGAAGAGTCCAAACACGAAATGTCCGAAGATGAATCCGCCGGGCAAACAGGACCAAAAATCCAACTTCCGCTGCCACCCTCGTTCTCGGGCGAAAAGGAGGACTTAAAACCTGAAGTATTTGACTGATGGGTTATAACAACTTTGCAATACCTTGCCCTACATGGAGTGGACAAAACCAAGGAAGGAAGCGGAGCATACTTGGGAAGCTTTTGCACCAGAAAGGCAGTGGAAGCTTACCAGCAAGCAATGAACCACTATAAGAGTGGGGAGAAATTCCGAGGAACGACCCTGATAAAGTACTTGAGAGAAAGATTCCAGTCCTCGCGAAACACGGAAGAACTATACAAAAGGTTCAAGAATATTCAGCAAGTACAAAATGGCGAAACGGAAAGAATAACCTTGGTCGCAGCGGATCCTTTGATGTATCATGGACGATTACCTACCGGGACGGTGTCTCAGTATACGCTGAGACAAAGATTGTATGAAGAACAATGCATCCCAGACTACGTCAGGAGGTAGAACCTATGGAGGAGGATGGTGATTCCTTTGACAAGATAGTGAAGCGGGCCGAATGGAAGGATGCTATCCTGTATGAAACAGGAGTGTACCGAATCCATGTCCCACAGCAAAGAAATAGCAAAGGATCATCATCGCGGGACAATACGAAGAAGGATAAACCATACCACAAGGATTCAAAGGACAAGAAGGACAAGAAACAGGAACGACGCGAGGAGGGCACATGTTTCGAATGCGGGAAAAAGAGGCACTACGCGAAAGATTGCTATGCCAAAAAGGGAAAGGGAAAGGCCGCTAAAGGGGGAACAAGAACAAACCACATGGAAGCAAGCGAATATGACGAAGTGGAAATTAACTCAGTGGAAATGGAAAGCCTACGAAGGCAACCGACATTGGCAATAAGGACCCGGGACGCTCTGGAAGGAACGATTCACATAGAAGGCTATCCAGCAAAGGTACTGTTCGAGAGGGGAACAAGCGGCTGTGACATAGTTAGTGCCACCTTTATCTCTACCCATGGTATCCCTACGGAACCCCTACCCCAACCGGCAACAGGCAATATGGCTATGAAAGGATCCCGCTCTTCCAGCCACAAGAAATGTGGACTGACCATAGCAAGCGGGAAAAAGAAATGGACTAATCAGGAGATGTTGGTAGGAAACTTGCCAAAATACGACGCCCTGACTGGAATGCCGTTCGCGAAAAGACACAATGCTCTTATTAGGTGTGGAGATACAGCAGTGGAATTTCCTGACGACAAGCTACGTGTACTATGCAAACTAACAAGCGGGGAAGTCCGAGGCGCTGTGTCCGACGCCACCTCAAAAATATTGTTGGAAGAATACAAGGGTGTATTGCTGGACAATGTCCCTGAAACGCTACCCCTGGTCGGTAAGATTAACCACCACATTCGGTTAAAAGATCCAACCGAGCTAAGAAACCAACAAACATACTAGATCCCAGAAGCCTACAAGGAAAAACTCATGAACTGGATAAATGAGAAATTACAAAGTAGAGTAATTGTACGACAGGAAGTTCCCGGAGCGGCACCTATATTTGTACAACCCAAATCAGATGGAAGGATCCGCCCCCGGGTGGACCTGAAAGTGAGGAATGATAACACGATCATGGATAGTCCTTCAATTCGTTCCCAACCAACAGCAGATCCTTAACCGAATAGGACGCGCAAAATTCCGCAGTAAGATTGACCTAAGCCATGCATACTTCCAAACACATGTGGACAAGGACAGTGTTAAATTCAACTCATTCAAAACCCCATTCGCAGGGTTTGTGAGCAAAGTAATGCTCCAAAGAGACATGAATGTACCAGCAACCTTTATGCGCATAATGGAGCACCTCCTAAGCGAATTTTTACATTATTTTGTATGGGTATACATTGATGATATAGTCATATTTTCAGGCGCATCAGGAGAGCACGAAAAACAGATACGCCAAGTATGTGACAGGCTCAGAAAAGCAAAATTCTTTGCGAGCAAAAGGAAGTCAGTACTTTTTGTGGACAAACTAGAAGTTTTACGACACATAGTGGACAATGAGGGGATCCATGCCTCTCTTCAGAAAATATTATCCATTGCAGAATGGGAAACACTGAAGAACAAGAAGGAATTGCAACAATTCCTAGGAATAGTGAATTATGTGGTCCAGTTCCTCCCACACCATGCTACCTTGACGGTAGCGCTAACTGACTTAACGGGAAACGCGGAATTCATATGGACAACGACGCACTAGACTGCATTTGATATGGTCCGAAAGCGGATTATTGATCACCAAGTCATGCGACCAATAGACATACGAAAAAAGGAACCAATTTGGTTGGTTACAGACGCCTCAGATTTAGGAGTCGGAGCATGGGTAGGACAGGGACCCACTTATGAGAAGGCACAACCAGCCACGTTACACAGCAGAAAGTTCACCAATGCTCATATGAACCATGGGACCACCGACAAAGAGGCCTAAGCGATAGTGGAAGCGCTTAATCGGTTCTACAAGGTACTAAGGGGAAATCCCTGCGCAATAGTTACAGACCACCCACCCTGAACACACGTGCGAAAGGCCAAGAACCCTAGCAGGAAACAGGTGAGATGCCTAAGTACCTTGGGAAAGTGCGATGGGAAAATAGTCTACGCACCCGGAAGCACTAACTATTTAGCTGATGCCCTATCCGGAATTTACGATAGAGAATCAGACTTGAATCCAATCTCTGTCTACGATCAGACGCAAGAATCAGATGACATCTCGGATAACAGGGTCTACGAGCAAGAATCAAACATGATGGAGCCCCTGCATGAGTTCTCCCCGACTTCCCCTCCTTTCTCCTATACTGAGTACCCCAACGCGGCCCCTGTACCTGCCGAAAGCCCCTGCTCAATCACTGCAGGAGACAATTGGGGTGAGCAGTGTAACCTGCGAAATAGGCCACCGGAAGAACGCCAAGATAGCACTCTACACCACTCACACTGCTACGTGGATTATTGCCCATATCATCAAACAGAGATCAAATTCACGAACAACTATCCTAGACGAGGGAGAAAATGGACCCCTTACCCACTTAATGAAGGACCGAGCCCCCCAAGTGCAGAACTCAACCCGAGCCCTCTGGAGTCCCCCGAAATCGAAGACTGGGAATGGCAACAAAGCACAGGCAAAAGCCTAATTAGTGCGGGAGAAGGACCATCCACCCTTGCACAGCCAACGCCGAGGCCTTATGCAATTCCGGCACTACTAAACCCGGGAGCCCCGGCATTCCAGATGCCGGAGCCTGAACCAATAGAAAGCCTTACAAGCGAGACAATGGTGGCATTCGGCATGCCAGGACCTGATAGCCCAACACCAATTAGACGACTGGAACGGCTAGAAAGCCTTACCAATGAGACAATAGTCGTAGTATTGCCTCCAACAATGACCGAATACCGGCGCGGGCTTTATGATGTCTTAGAAGACAAGGAGGAAGATGACCTACCTGAGACAACTAGAGGAAGCGAGATAGAAGACCAACGCGACACATTACAGACAGTCAATGAAATGATCAGAACGTTCCCAGCACACATGGTAGCAGCATGCCGGGGAGAACCAATTTGGAAGAAGGGAAATGACAATATGGACTCCACAGGAGACTTGTCCTCTTATAACGTTGCAAAGAGAATGCTATACGCAAAAACCAGATACGGAGAAGACTGCCTGCATATCCCGAAAGGCCCCGCATACGGGAATACGACATTAGGAGAATATGTCATCAGCGAAATGTACAACAAAGGCCACTACAGTGTTGAACGAAACTTACGGTACGCAACGGAGTACCTATTTGGGCCTGAAATGCGGAAAAAGTTTAGCGTGTATGTAGCCCAGTACCAAACATGCCAGGTGAATAAGGAGCCTACAAAATTGCCGAAAGGAAAGGCTCAAACAATTACCCTGCCATCAGAAATCTCCGAATCAATAGCCATTGATTTTGCTAGACCCTTCCACAATTCATGGGGATACGACACGATCCTAGTTGCGATGGATAGATTTTCAGGATTCATGTGACTTATACCTACAACAAAGCAAGTAACAGCAATAACAACCCGGGAACTTCTACGCGACAAAATATTTACACCCCATGGCTACCCAACATCTATAGTAAGCGACGCAGAGCCAACATTTGAGTCCCATGTATGGAGACAACAGTGTCGATCGTTAGGCATTGAACATATCAAGGTGGCACCAGGCTATCATGAAATGAATGCACAGGTCAAAAGGACAATTCGAGAATTGAAAACAGCTCTCCGAAACCTAGTCAACAAAAGACAAAACAATTGGTTTGATGCCATACCAGAGACAGCAGCATACCTGAATGCGGGATGGTCAGAAACTCTCGGTATGTCACTATATAAGGCCATTTTCGGAAAGAATTACCCATTAGTGCCCCCAGCAAACTTCAAGAACTAGGCAGTACCGGCTGCCAAGGAATTACTAAACAGCCACCAAGTAATCCGGAACGTGGCATTCAATGCGATTAAAATGGCAAGATTTAGAAGTACGAGAACGGCAGCAAAACGATGCAGACACCATACAGCGATAGGACTGAGTAACTTGGTACTGGTACACGGAAGTTTATTCGCAACCGAATCAAGAGGTAGTAAGAAATTGCAACCGTGCTGGCGTGGACCATTCAAGATAAGCAAATATGATGAGCATACAGAAAATTACTGGGTAGAAATGGATGGCAGGATGTACAGAAACCGAGAAGCGACATTCCTTGCATCCACCGGGAAAAGATACCGCCCTAATGATGATGTCTCCTTCCCTGCCAGGAGCCACGCAAAACCACCCCCAATCGTTGTAAACGAGAAACCGGAATGGGAAGTAGAAACCATATGGGACCACAGAAGATGATATGACCGTGACCAATTCCTAGTGAAAAGGGTGGGGTACCCAGAAACAGGAAATGGCTGGGAACCCCTGGAGGGATTGGAAAATGCGATGGAAGTGGTTAATAAATGTTGGGAAGTCAACAAACTGGAGGACGGGTTACCGCCTACGACAAACCATGTAACGGTGGCATGGAGCCTAACCCTGCCAGAAATCCAACAACTGCGTCCGGACACGGACCAAGAGATACAGGACGGATTTTGGTCAGCCCACTTCGCGAGCGAGTTCGAAAGCAGTGAAGATGAAAACCGGGTAAGGGAGGATGAAGCGGCATAACTAGCCTGGCTGGCTGAGGCGGAATACTGGCATTAGCGAAAGGAAAAACATACCATCCAATAGCCTTACGATGTCAAACTATGAGCAAGTACCGCAGAGACTGCGCCATCAGCTAATGGGACTGTTGGTGAACTGTGATATTATCCCTAGACCATACCTTACACACCAACTATCCATACACATCTGCCACTAATGCTTGGAAATAAGAACAGAATCGACGGGGCGAATGTGAGGAGAAACAGTGTCAGATGTTTTCCGCTTCGGTAGCGGGTACTACCTGAGCACAGAAAAATCTGATAGTTGCATGGAAATGGGAGAAACCGAAATTAAACAGCACCCTCCTTCCCAAGAACACCTAAGCGAGGCCAACACCTAAGCGAGTGTAACGACCCAGCATATGTGAGCTATGGCCGCCGGAACCTACACCCATACAGGTAGCCCGGAGGCGAACTGGAAGGAACCGGCAGACAAGTGAGTACTTGACATAAGGAGACCCGATGGCCCGGGCTCCGAGATGAGCAGACTTAGTGGACACAAGTATTTAGGTACATGGCTATGCCCAAGATTGGTGTCAGCGTACTTAGGGACCTATGAAGGGCCAATACACAGCTAGGCTGGGTAACTAGAGAAAGGCCGAGTGTGTCTATCCCCGGAAGTGGGATAGATAGGGTAACAGGAGAAAATCCACTTGTCCACCGGACAAGATTACCCTACCCTCAGAACAGGGTTACCCTGCCTTGAGGCTTGGATTACCCTGTTCAAGGACCTGAGTTACCCTACCTGCCAATACGAAGTCCCTCGGGGAGTTTGGGAAAAATGACTGGAATGTTTGTCACACGAAGCCATGCATAATACTGGAATCTGGGGTTCCGGGAGATGCTATTGGGCGAGCTACGCAGCTACGAAGAAGCTGTAAATTGAAGACATTATTCCTATCATGCCCCTCCGGCCCCGCCTTGAGGCCCGGACGTCATGGGCAAACGGTTGCGTAGTTGTGTGCAGTCTAGCAAAGGAGGATCTTTGGAGACCTGCTTGCAACACCGTATACGTTGCTGCCGTCCGGTCGACCGTAAGCTGTTCGCAGGATATATAAGGGGGCATAGGGTGGAAGGTGGAGTACCTCCTCCAAGTTGTTCGGAGTAAAACGGACCAAAACTGACGGAGTTAACGGGAGTTAACCGTGGGGGTCCCGAAGGTAGTCCCGGGTGGTGCCGGGACGACTGGGAACGTTTTGCACCTACCACGCCCAAGGATGTCCCCAACGCCATAGGCTCTGAGAGGGAAGTGCAGAGACACTAAAAGCATGATTCCTACCGCAGGTAAGGTGTATCCGAGGTAGTGGTCGTGGGTAGCGCCCATTGGATCACTCCTGGACCACCGTACCCTGCGGAAGACACCGGAAGCCCGAGACTCGTAAATAGTAGATAGATAAACCGCTCACGGTAGCTTCCGGCGTCAAGAAGAAATCAACGCGCATGGGAAGGGTGTCATAGATAGTCTAGTTCAGCAAGGGGTCTTGACAGTTAGCCACTGGCAAGTCCCCGATGCGCAGAGGTTTTCACTCCGGCGGGCAGAATGGAAATGCGCCGCAGAAACGATATGCACATATGGTGAACGCCGACTAGAGCGGGTCGACACATACATGCCCGAAGGGGGTGTCAGGAGACGTGTCGGACCGCCCTTAGCGGAGAAGGGTGTGCTCGAATAGTTGGAGTAAACTGATGGGGGAGTTTCTGGCATAAGATAAAACTACCTGAAAGTCTATGCGAGAACTCTCCTACTCCAACAATCAATCCTCTCGAGACCTTAATTGAGTGAAGCGTCAGGCTTAACGATATTAAGTTTTACCGTCTACTTTACTGTTACATCTGTGTGAACTTTTGGCGATAAGTTCGAAGTTGTTTGCTGCAGTCGCAACCTTGGGATCCATCTTCCTAGGGGTGCCCCCGTTACAGCGAGGCCGACACCTAAGCGAGATCACCACCGAAACATAAATACCGGCCACCAGCCCTCTAAACCGCCGAAGAAAACGGACCACACTACCAAACCTCCCAACCTGTAACCTCTTCCGAAACCTTCCCCCTATAACAAAAGTGCTATTACGCAAAAGAAATGTCCACCTACGGAGAAGTCAGCATAAGGGGACAAGACCTCATTTTGGGGTACCCGCTTTACCGAGAAATCATTCCCGAAGTCGCATACTGGAAGATATTTTATGTCAATTACTGCGAAGATTGCGGACGAATCGACGTCGAGATGGAGGAATCGGAGGACCAAACAGTACGGAACTTCGCAGACCTGCCACACTACTGGGAGTCAGGTTGCTTGGTGCGCGGAGCACCATGCGGAGAGTGTTTGGAGAGATGGTTGGAAGGTGCGGAATGAATGTTGCAGGATGACTTGAGATTGCTGCATGGTAGCGATGACGAGGAGGATGGGTCCTAAACGGACTTTCAAGTGGATGGCGGAGTTATGGGCTATTATGTTTTCATTAGGTGGTTTTATTTGGTGAAATTGTTATTTTATTTTGAGAATGTAACCGGTATGGGTACTAGGTTGTTTTATGTTTGGTTTCACACTATCGTTTCGTCTGCTATCATTTGATACACATCTTGTTTTATGTTTGGTTTCACAGTATCGTTTGATACTGGTCTGGTTTTGTGTAGTATCGGTTGATACACACCTTGTTTTGCAATATCGCTCATACTGAAGATAAGCGATATGCTGCATTTAAAGACCGCTGATTCCCACGATGGAAACAGCAGACTTCCACAGACAGTATTCTTAAAATATACTTGGTTGAACGGTTACTTCTTTGATCCCCTACTACACCCCGTTCGAAGCCTCCTTTAGCACGCAGCGCTCGCCTTGTGTTGACCACAAGGCCATCTACTCCTATCGTACCACTATGTGACTAGGGCCTGGCCCGAACACGTTACAGTGACAGGATAGATGTAACGGGGGCACCCCTAGTAAGATGGATCCCCAGGTTGCGACTGTACTGAACAACTTCCAGCTTATCGCCAAAGGTTCACACCAATGTAAGAGTAAAGTAAATGGTAACACTTAATATCGTTAAGCCTGATGCCTCACTCCATTAATGTCGCGAGAGGATTGATTGTTGGAGCAGGAGAGTTCTTGCATACACTCTCAGGTAGTTGTATCTTATGCCTGAAACTCCACCATCGGTTTACTCCAACTATGCGGGCACACCCGTCTCTGCTAAGGGTGATCCGACACATCTCCGACCACACCCTTCGGGCGTGCATGTGTTGACAGACTCTAGTCGCCGCTTACCTTATACGGTTATCGTTTCGGGCTGCATTTCCCTTTTGGCCACCGCAGTAAAGACCTCTGCGCATTAGTGTCTTGCCAGTGGCTAACAGTCAAGGCACCTCAAGGACTGGAGTATCTATGACACCCTTCCCATATGCATTGATCTCTACTTGACTCCGGTAGCCCCCGTCCGTGGTTTATCCATTTGCTATTTGGGCGTCTTGGGCTTCTGGTGTCTTTCACAGGACATGGTAGTCTGGGAGTGATCCAATGGGCGCTACCTATGACCACTACCTTGGATCTACGTTACCTGTTGCAGGTATCATGCTTTTCGTGTCTCTGCACTTCCCTTTCAGAGCCTATAGCGTGGGGACACTTTCGGGCTGGGTAGGTGTAAAAGTCTCCCAGTCGCTCCGGCACCAGCCGGGACTACCTTCGGGACCCCCACGGTTAACACCCGTCAACTCTGCCTGTTTTGGTCCCTTTGATTCTGAACAACTTGGAGGACGTGCTCCACTGTCCACCCTATGCCCCCTTCCAAATAGTGTGAACAACCTGCGGTTGAGCGGACGGGAGGGACGTATACGGTGTTGCACGCAGGTTGGCAAAGATTCCCCTTGGCCAGATTGCGCACAACTACACAACCGTTTGGACACGACGTCCGGGCCTCAAGGCGGGGCCGGATGGGTATGATAGGAATAATGCCTCCAATTTACAGCTTCATCGAAGCTACGTAGCTCGTCCAATAACTTCCCCCAGAACCCCAGATTCCGGTATCACACATGGCTTCGCGTGACAAATATTGCAATCAATTTTCCCAAACTCCCCACGCGGACTTCGTTTCAAAAGGTAGGGTAACTCAGGACTTTGGGCAGGGTAACCCAAGCCCCAGGGCCGGGTAACCTGATCCCAAGGGTAGGGTAACCTTGGCCAGCGGACGACATAACTTTTCCCTGTTACCCTGTCTATCCCGTCGCCGGCGATAGACATTTCTGACCTGTCTCCAGTTGCCCTGCCTAGCCGAGCAACTGCATCTTCAGAAGTCCCTAAGTACACTGACACCGCTCCTGGGTGTATCCAGGTACCTAAGTCCCTGACCAGCCAATTCTGTTCCTTCTCGCAACCCGGGCTATTGGGTCTCCGTAGGTCCAGTACTTACTTGCCTGCCTGTTCCCACCAGTTAGCCTCCTGGCTACCTGTATGGGTATTGGTTCCGTCTACCCTACCTCATGTATGCAGGATTGTCCCGTCACTCCCCTGTTCTTTACAGACCATGCCGGACCATTAGCGTTGTCCCTTATTTCTACCACTCAATTGCCCCAAGACCCTGTGCTCCCTTGGCTCAGACGGATATCTTTGGTGGAAATCCAGAATGGCCTGTAAGCCTGTCCATTCTACCGTCTCATAGGGCTTCCATGAATTCTCCGCAGCCCCGTACCCTTCTCATGAAACCATGTACTGAACGAAGCGCAACGGAAACTTCCCCTTCACTCCTCCGTACCATCGCCTGTCCACTACGGATTGGATAACATAACTGGGGTCATTGCCTACAAGGTCTGGGGGAGGCACTTCCTTGACTCTATCTCTGGGCGGATTCTCCCGATCGGGTTCAAACAATGCGACATTGGAGAATGGGTGGGTGCTCCAGGTGGTGGGCAGTTGGAGTTCGCAGTCTCTGTTGCCGACTTGAAGTTTGACCTCGAAAGGGCCCAACATCCCATGGTCCAGCTTCTCCATCGGACGCTTTGTGCGCTTGTTCTTTTGGTTTAACAATACGCTGTCGGCTTTGTTCGCCCACCCAGCGGTCGCACCCTCCAAGGCAATATAGTCCGGTGATGGCAACCTTTTCTGGTCATGCCATTTCCGTTGCCTTTCCTGTGCCCTTTGAACCTGTTTCTGAAATCTCTTCCCAGGTTCCTTTCCATTCCTTGACCCAGAACTAAGTCCTAGGGTGCATTCCTTAAGTATCAGACACAACACCTACCAGTGTCTCCTTAGGTTAAACCTATGGTTGATCTCAAATGGAGACAACCTGGTGGATTCTTATGTCGAGGTGTTATACGCATACTCCACAAGGGGTAACAGCGAAGCCCAATCATCTTGTTGGTAGGAACAGTAACCCCGCAAGTACAGGTCCAATGTCTGATTAACCCTCATGGCTTGCCAATCAGTCTCAGGGTAGGATGCAGTGGCAACGCTTAGTTTCACTTGCAACAAGTGCATTAGACTCATCCAGAACTTGGATATGAATCGGCTATCTGGATCAGAGATGATTGACTCGCGGAGTCCATGAAGGCATCTAACTCCCTTCGGGAATATCAAGGCAAGCTCCTTGATGGGTATCTCCATGGTCAGGGGTATGAAAGGGGCCATTTTCGAGAATCTGTCCACTATGACCCAGATCTTGGTATACCCTTCGCACTCTGGCAGCGTTAGGATGAAGTCTATTGAAATCGCTGTCCACGGACTCATAGGAACATCAATCGCTTCCAGCAGCCTGAACCTCTTGTGCCTAATAGACTTATTTCTTTGGCGTGAATCACATGTTCGCATATAGTCAGTGATGTGCTCATCCATCTTTGGCGAATAGAAGTTAGCCCTAACCCTGCCAATGGTTTTCTTCGTCCCGAAGCGCCCCACGATTCAGGAGTCATGCTCAGCCTCCATGATTGTCTGATTCAGATTCTGGCCCTTGGGAACATACCCCCTGTTCTTATACAGGAGCAAGCCCTTTTCCGTCCCGAAAGGTCAGTCAACCTCTTTGTCACCGGCAGCCATTGCCTTCAGGATCCTTAAATATTCCTGGTCTTCGTTTATCGCTACCCGCAGCTGGTCCAAAAAGGAAGACTGGTGCCGAAATCCCTGGCACACCTGCAATACTTGTGATCGCAAGATGTCCCGTTCCTCGCTCCCAACCCTCTGTCTGGGGCAAAAGAGAACTGTGGCGGAAAATCACTCCCCCCTTCAGGGCGGTAGTCCCTACGCCGCAAGAAAGCATCAGCCTTCTCTTTCAACAGTCCTTCTCGGTAAACCACCTTGCAGTTAAACGGTTGCAGGAACTCACCCCAGCAGTGCTGCCTACGTTTAAGGACCTTGGTACTGTTAAAGTGCTCCAAATGCTTATGATCTATATGGATCACCAATTGGTCCGTTACTGAGACTACGAGATGATCTCATTCCTTGAATGCCGCCACGATGGCAGTCATTTCCTTATCAGGGACGTCATAATTAATCTCCGCTGGGTGAAACTTCCTACTTTGGTAGGCCACTGGATGCCATCTCTCATCTTCACAGGACTGGAAGAGGACGGCTCCTAATGTGAAGTCACTAGCGTTGGTTTCAAGCCGAGTTGGGCGTTCAGGGTCAAAATGTGCTAGGATAGGTTTGGACGTAAATGTCATCTTCAAGCTGTTGAAGGCCTGCTCACACGCAGGTGTCCATTCCCATTGGACATTCTTCTTTGTCAAGGTGGTCAGAGGTTTCGCTATCTTGCTGAAACCCTCTGTGAAGCGACGCTAGAAGTTGGCAAAGCGCATAAAGCTGCTAACATCGACGATGCATGTCGGAGGTGTCCAATCCTGGATTGTCGGCACCTTGTCCAACAACATAGAGATCCCCATACCGGAGATCTTAATTCCGCAGAATTCAACCTCTCGTTGTTGGAGACTCGACTTCTTCAGGCTTACACGTAGTCTAGCTTTCCGCAATATCTGCATCACATGTCCCACCATTGCGACATGTTCTTCCCTGGTTTCGGAGTAGATCAGGATGTCATCCATTTACGTGACAACTCCTTCATCCATTAGATCCCAAAGGACCTCATTTATCATGCTTTGGAAAGTTACCCAGGCATTACACAACCCAAACGGCATGACCGCGTGTTCATACAGTCCATATCTGCACCGGAAGGCCGTCTTCTATTCCTCACCTTCTGCCACCCTCAGAAGGTAGCAGCCATTCTTCCAGTCCAACCTGGTGAACACAATGGCTTTTCCTAACCTATCGCGCAGTTTATTCATCAAGCGTAGAGGATTCTTACTGTTCACCGTGATATGGTTCAGCCCACGGTAATCTATTACTGGTTTTAATGCACCATCTGGTTTTGGCATGAAGAGGATAGGGGCTGCTGCTGAGGAACTGGATCGCCATAGCTTTCCTGTTCCCACCATGTCCTTGAGATATTCCCGGAGTGCCCTAAGCCCCTTTTCCGATAATGGATAGACAGGCACAAACGGAGGTTGAGTTCCGAGTTGCAACCCGATCGTATGGTCATACTCCGAGTGCTCCGGTAGTGCCTCAATCTGTTCTTGACTGAAGATATCCCCATAGTCCTTATACTCGGGGAGTAGCTTAACTGTAATGTCGGCACCTTCTTCCTTGGAGAATTTGACAATTCCCAATCGGTACACATTACCAGGGCCTTTGGCTAGTAACTCTTCATTGGTCATGAACACTAACTACCCCTGCTCTGCCAGGCAGTTAGCCTTGCAGAAATCTGAGCGCCAGGTTAGTAATCCAGTCTTCCAATCTATCTTGGGGTTATGGTCTCTCAACCAAGACATAGGTAGGTACCCGCGCACTTTAGTGTCAGGCGCATCGGCGACTTCAAAGGGCATCTCATTGTGGTGGTCACCTATCCTCATCTCTAATGACGTGGTATAGTGTAGACCTGACCCCGGAATGTGATTACCGCTGGCGTTGCTTATTGGCACCTGTACCTTTCGTCGTACACAAGGTGCCTGAGTCTGCCTAACCTATCGGCTACTCAGCACCGGCCCAGTAGCTCCACTATTGCGTAGCAGGAGCGCCTCCGTGCTCATCTGCCTAGCGCCTATCTTCCATACTAACTTGACCCTCAGGTGGATAGACTTGGTATGACGAGGCAGGTTGTTACGCTTCTGCCTCCTCGCTTGTCTTGGGGACTTAGTCATCATGGCTTAGTAAATCCTTTCAGTTTCTTGCCTTGTGACACAAGAGCGGCCACAACAGGTTGCTAAACGTTAAGGGATTGGGATTCCTCTTTTATCAAGAACCAGGGTGTTTACTATCCTGCCAGCATGATTTTGGGTACCAAACCCACCTCAGGTAAACTTACAAATAGCAGCATTTATTTGATCAAGCCCAGCCTGAACCAATTCCGCTGGTACTAAGCAGAACAATTTTTTCCACGATGGGTAGGAGTCCATGGAAGGACGGGTTCCAAGCGCATCAGCCTTGCTTCCCCAATGGCGTGTACATCCGTGAGCAGGACCTCACCCAGCCTCAACCGAAATAATGTCTTGCGACCGGCCCAACCAGCTAATGAAATGCGGAAAGAAATACATATAACCAGAGCAAAGAAAACAACCCGTAACCCAACCAAGGAGGGATAGCCCAGCCCACCGGGAATGGCCTGCAACATCTACCTGCCCACACCACCGGGGTGCAGTCAGTATCAGGGTCGATTGTGCGGTAGAAGGGTGCTTACCCATCTCCGAAGACACCTCCATGGCTCATGTCCATTTATCGCTCAGGGGTCTATGGCTGCGGGTTAATAAGGTTACACCTTAAACAGAATGGGTTCTTACCTATTCAGAGCCGCCACTATCAACCTCCATGATCTGTGGTGATGCCTGGCGGACTTCAAGTATCTTTGACGAGGAAGCCGGAGGGGGAAGGTCATTACACTTTAGTTCCTTGTCTGTCGCTGTGGGCTGCCTTGGCGGGGCTAAGCGTTTCAACCCATCATCCTGTTTGGATGAACTAACGACGGCGGCCGTCACAGGACAATTTGTCCAAAAGTGACCTGTTTGACCGCACTTGGTGCACTGGTTGTGCTTTCCGGGGTGTGCGGTCAAAGTCGACAGGATTCCCTCATGCGTCATGGCACACTCAGAAGTCGCCAGCTTTGCCTGTTTCCGCGCGTTGATATTAGTGGGTTTGGGAGACCTCTGGTTCTGTCTGCCCAAACCTTTTTCCTTCTTCTTGAACCTGCCCGACATTGAGGATCCATCCTCCTTCTGAACAGGGGGTTGAGCCCTTTGGGCGGGGTGAATAACGTCATTACAGTACCGGTTGTTGTCCTCCAGCCTGTGCCCGACCTTCCGGAGAAGATAAAGGTACTCGTTCAGGTCGGTCGGACCTGGCTCCTTAAGTGCCCATGCATCCTGAACCTCTTGTGTTATGCCTGATCGAACCTTGTCTCATACCTGTACTGGAACTGTATAGCTAAGCTTATACATAGAATCAATTGTCTTATCTAGATGCTCAACGATGTGATGGGGCTTCATCACAAGGTCTCACTACTCGTAAAGGGATCGATCCCGCTCGGCCTGGTCTCCGCCAAAACTTCGTTCCAGCCATTCTCGGAACTCTTTTCATGTCTGTAAGGGGTTGCTCTCTTTGAAAGGGATGCCCGTGTGCTTGGCGGCTTCCTTGTTAATGTGCCCATGCAACCCCAAACGCCATTCCTGGGCGCAGTCTTCCAGAAGGGGGATCACCAAGTTTACCTTATCCATGCCGGTCAACTTGCCATCTGTAAAGTATTAAAATTTGACCTCTACCAAGGTCAAGAGGCTCGCGAGTTCTGTAACTTGGCCCTTGAATGGAGGGATACCGCTCAGCTTTTCAGGCTTCTTCTGCCCGTGTCTTGGTGTCGGCCTAGAAGCCAAACCAGGACCCCTCACGGCTCTCGCCAGCCTCTTGGCGCGGGGATCCCGGCGTTGTTTCCTGTCATTGCTCTCATCATGCTTGCGAGCACAGAGGAAGGGGGTCAAGTCTGGGAGAAAATGTTCATCGTCATCAGTATCTGCGCTGTCATGGTCGGAGTCCCCTGGATTTCCCCCTGCTCCAGGCGTACCACCTCTGGGTGGTGCATTTCCGTCACCACTACCTCCGGTATTCCCGCCTTGTGATTCGCACTGTCTATCATACCCCTCAAACCGTTCCTCCTCGCCATCCTGGTTACCATCCTCCAGGGGTTTAGCCCCTGATGGTCCTGATGCCGGTGGTGGAACAGGGCATCGCCCACTCTGAGGAGTTGGGTTGGGCGCCGTCTGTTATCCGCAGAAAAGACAGCAACTCTAGACAACTCAAGGGTTGCATCGGGGGGCCAGCATGCCTCCATGACCCGCAGTACCCACATGTTGATCGTCCATCTCCTTCTTTCTGCCTACTTCTCTGCCTCACCGGGGTCCATGATCCCTTTCTACACCCATAGAAGTGGTAATGAATCCACCCTATTGTGGCATCTTCCGACTTACAGCCGGACAGACTGAACTTGTCTCGACTGTCCGAATTGCCACTTGTGATAGTACGGAGACTGGCGGGAACACTTGGCTTCGAGGGTACGTTTGGGAACGACAGGTGCCCAAGGAACGGAGTGAGCAAGCATCCCGGGTCCGAATATTGGAGTCTCTTGTGATGGAGCCGTGGGTGTTCGCTCCTCCTGGCATGTTACCTGTTTGAAGAATCCCGGTGACGCTGCGCGTAGTGGCCAGAACCCTGGGGTAGGCGATACTGCTACTGGGAATGCTGCGGCAGGAAAGGTATCAGGCATGGGCAATGAGACTGGCAGAGGCATCGGTCTTGGGGCAGCGATAGGGGGTATAGGGGTTGCAACTGACAGTGGTGCGGGTACAATGATAGTAGTTAGGGTCGGACGAGGAGTGGGGTCAGGCATGTCCGGGGCCGTAATACCCTGCGGCTTGGAGGGCCTTTTTCTTACTCGACGCCCATCAGTTGGCCCAACTGGGGCACTGCCCGACCTACTGTGTGCAATTGAGGGGGCGACCGATTGGGAGCCTGTACATGCTCTTGAGACGGAGGAGGTATAGCTGTAGCCCTCATGTTTTAGACTTGCCAACATCCGTATACCGCGGGGGCTCAGGTATGCCCTCCACTGGTCGTCTCTGGCTCTCATGGCCGACTGCGTGCCAAAGTTCTCGGGCTTGGTATGGATGAGTGGGGTGGGGGCATGGCCTCTACTATGAGTACACCATTCTCAGCATCAATGCTATACCCTCCTTCGAAAGCCTTTTCCCAGGCTGCCATCCTAGTATTCAAGGCCTGCTGATCCCTTATCATCCATAGTTAGGGCTCTTGCTCGACCTGCATCCATTCCACGGCTCCTGTAGTGATCTGTATTCGGAATACCTGCTGCTGCTGGGTCTTCCAGTTCTTCAGTTCCAGCTTCAATTCCTCAATCGACTTGGATACCTCCCGGATGATGAAAGGTTCGAGGAATACCCGGGAGAAATCACTAAAGGGGACTGCCTGCGGCTGCGGAGGGAGCACGTTGTGGACAACGGTAGTGTCTTTGAAAAATGGGCTCGCTGCGGTACAAGGTTCTGCAATCTGGAGATCAAGACATTTAGCGGGTAACTGAATAGGAGGAGCCTTCAAGAGCAGATAGTGGCCGTCCCAGTTGATACCACGAACATCCGCAAAAACCAATGTACTAAATGTCTTGGCGGTGTTCCCGTCAAAGGTCAAGGTCTGAATCCGAGTTGGACTCCATTCTGGTTTGAAGTTCCGTACTAGCCATGGTGCTTTCCACCCTGGTCTACTTCTTCTAGACAAGCTTATGAGTATTCACGCAAGGTCAGTGCCTGAGGTCGGAAACAATTAATGAGGAGAGGAGTTAAGCGAGGAGCTCTCTTAATGATATATTGTAACGGGAGCACCCCTAGAACAATGGATCACAAGGTTGCGACCGTACCGAACAACTGCAAACTTATCGGCAAAAGTTCACACCAATGTAAGAGTAAAGTAAATGGTAAAACTTAATATCATTAAGCCTGATGCTTCACTCAATTAAGGTCCCGAGAGGATTGATTGTAGGAGCACGAGAGTTCTCACATAGACTTTAAGGTAGTTTTATCTTATGCCAGAAACTCCCCCATCAGTTTACTCCAACCATTCGAGCACACCCTCCTCCGCTAAGGGTGGTCTGACATGTCTCCGGGCATGCATGTGTCGACACACTCCAGTCGGCGTACACCTTATGTGGTTCTCGTTTTTGCGCTGCATATCCATTTTGCCCACGTCCAGGAAAACCTCTGTGCATCGGTGTCTTGCCAGTGGCTAACAGTCAAGGCGCCTCATGAACTGGACTATCTGGAACACTGTTCCCATATGCATTGATCTCTAGTTGACTATGGAAGCTACCATGAGCGGTTTATCCATTTACTGGTTACGGGTCGCGGGCTTCCATTGTCTTCCACAGGACACGGCTGTCCAGGAGTGATCCCATCCGCGCTACCCATGACCACTACCTCGGATCTACCTTCCCTGTAGTAGGAATCATACTTTTAGTGTCTCTGCACTTCCCTTGCAGCGCCTATAGCGTTGGGACACTTTCGGGCTTGGTAGGTGTAAAACTCTCCCAGTCACCCCGGCACCACCCGGGACTAACTTCAGGACCCCCACAGTTAACCCCCGTTAACTCCGACAGTTTTGGTCGGTTTGATTGCGAACAAGTTGGAGGAGGTACTCCACCTTCCACCCTATGCCCCCTTGTATATCCTGCGAGCGGACTACGGTCAACCGGACAGTAGCGAGGTATATGCCATTGCAAGCAGGTCTGACAAGATTGCTCTTTGCCAGAATGCACACAACCATACAACTGTTTGGCCACGCCATCCGGGCCTCAAGGCGGGGCCGGAGGGGTATGATAGGAATAATGTCTCCAATTTGCAGCTTCATCGAAGCTACGTAGCGGGCCCAATAGCATCCCCCGGAACCCCAGATTTCAGTATCATGCATGGCTTCGCGTGACCAACATTCCTGTCAATTTTGCTCAACTCCACAAGGGACTTCATATTGTAAGGTTTGGTAACTCAGCACTTTGGGCAGCGTAACCCAAGCCCCAGGGCAGGGTGACCTGAACCCGAGGGTAGGGTAACCTTGTTCAGCGGACAAGATAACTTTTCCCGGTTACTCTGTCTATCCCATCCCCGGGGATAGACATTTCTGACCTGTCTCCAGTTACCTGGCCCAGCTGAGCAACAGCTCCTTCAGAACACCCTAAGTACGCTGACACCACTCCCAGGTGTATCCAGGTACCTAAGTCCCTGACCAGCCAATTGTGTTCATTCTCAGAGCCCGGGCCATCGGGTCTCCGTAGGTCAAGTACTTACAGGCCTGCCGCTTCCTCCCAGTTCACCTCCTGGCTACCTGTATGGGTATAGGTTCCGTCTGCCATAGCTCACGTATAGTGGGTCATTATAATAGACACTAGCACCAAGTCACTTGCATCTGTTTCCGCTACTGTATTCCAGTCTTGTTAGCAGTGTGACAAAATAGAGGTTGTCATAAACTGTTTCATCCAAAACTCGAAAGCCTCCTCCTACTCTTTCCCCTAGGTGGATCCCTTTGGGTCCTCTTCTGACAGCTCCATTACAGGTTTACAAGTTCCCGAGAAATTCTTGATGAATCTGCAGTAGAAGTTTGTGAACCCCACAAAGATTTGTATACCCTTTAGGGACTCTTGTCTCTTCCATGCCCTTATGGCTTTGACCTTTTGCTCACTCACAGTGATCCCATCTGTCTTCACTGTATATCCCAACAATTCCACTATATTGGCGTGAAATACTGATTTAGTGATAGACACTGCCAGCTGGTATTTCCACAACTGGGCCAATACCTCCTGGACTAGTTTGACGTGATCTTCTTGGGTCACAGAGTAGATCAGGACTTCATCTATTTAGACGACTACCCCCAAGTCTATGAACCTTCTTAGGACTGTGTACATCATGTCTTGAAAGGTAGCAGGCGCGTTTGCTAGGCCAGATGGTATTACGCAGTACTTATAAGGACCGTATCAAGTGCGGAAGGCTGTTTTCGACTGGCCCCACTTTTTAATGTGTAGCATGTGGTACCTATCCTTTAGGTCCAGGCCGGGAAACATACACGACCTGACTAGGGGATCTCTGAGTTCACTGATGCGGGGTAGGGGGTACTTGTTGGCAATTGTGACCTTGTTAAGTCCAGGGCAGTCTACACACAGGCTTAGTCGCCCATCAGGTTTGGACACAAAAAGTATTGGTGGACCTGTGGGAGACTTGGTTGCTGTTATCTTCCCTTCTCGCAGCCTCTTGTCAAGGTACTCTCGCAATGCCAGCAGTTCCTTTGCGGATAACAGGTATATTGTTGTAATGGGGGCACTGCTAGGACGATGGATACCAAGGTTGCAACCGCACTGAACAACTGCAAACCTTTCGCCACAAGTTCACACCAATGCCAGAGTAAAGTAAGGAGTAAAACTCAAGATCGTTAAGCCTGATGCTTCACTCAATTAAGGTCCCCAGATGATTGATTGTTGGAGTAGGAGAGTTCTCGCATTGACTTTCAGGTAGTTTTATCTTATGCCAGAAACTCCTCCATCAGTTTACTCCAACCATTCGGGCACACCCTTCTCCGCTAAGGGTGGTCCGACACCTCTCCAGGCACACCCTTCGGGCATGCATGTGTCGACATACTCTAGTCGGCGTTCAACTTATGCGGTTATCGTTTCTGTGGTGCATTTCTATTTTGCCCACCGCCGAGAAAACTTCTGTGCATC
>PYWC01000050.1:1350838-1371521 GCA_003182015.1 Tuber magnatum
CACTGTGGCGGAAAATCACTCTGCCCTTTAGGGCGGTAGTCCCTACACCGCAACAAAGCATCTGCCTTTTCATTCAACCGCCCTTCGCGGTCAACCCTCCTGGGGTTAAATGGTTGCAGGAACTCAGCCCAGCGGTGCTGGCTACGGTTGAGGACCTTGGTACTATTAAAGTTCTCCAAATTTTTATAATCCGCATAGATTACTAACCGGTCTGTTACGGAGCGCAGCAAATGATCCCATTCCTTGAATGCCGCCATGATGGCAGTCATTTCCTTGTCATGGACGTCATAGCTAATCTCTGCGGTGTAAAACTTGCCACTATGATAGGCCACTGGATGCCATCTCTCATCTTCACAGAACTGGGAGAGGACGGCTCCTAATGGAAAGTCACTGAGGTCGGTTTTCAGCTGTGTTGGCTATTCAGGGTCAAAATGTGCTACGATAGGCCGTTCCCCGATGATGCCCGGGCCTTGAGGCGGGGCAGGAGGGGTATGATGGGAATAATGTCTCCAATTTACACCTTCTTCGGGGCTGCCTAGCTCGCCCAAGGGCATCTCCCAGAACTCTAGATTCCGGTATTATGCATGGCTTGGCATGACAAATATTGCAGTCATTTTTTCTGAACTCCCCGAGAGTCTTCGTATTGAAAGGTAGGGCAACTCAGGACTTTGGGCAGGGTAACTCAAGCCCCATGGGAGGGTAACCTGATCCCGAGGGTAGGGTAACCTTGTCTATCCCCTGGCTGGAGATCGATATTTCTGACCTTTCTCCAGTTGCCCGGCCTAGCGGAGCAACTGCCCCTGTGGAAGTCCCTAAGTACACCGACCCCTCTCCCAGGTGTACCCAAGTACTTCTCTATCAGGCCAGCTAATTCGGTTTATTCTGTGAGTTAGGGCCATTGGGTGTCTGTAGGTCAAGTACTCGCTTGCCGGCCAGTCCCTACCAGTTCGCCTCCAGGCTAACTGTATGGCTCTAGGTTCCGACTGCCATAGCTCATGTGTGCTGGGTCACTACATCACTCCTGTCCTCTGTATAGTGCGTCCCGGACCTTTAGTATTGCCTCTTATTTCTACGACTCGATTCCCCCAAGACTGTATGGTCCCTGGCCTTGGACGGATATCTTTCATGGAAATCCAGCATGGTCTGTAAGCCTGTCCCTTCTAGCATGTCCTAGGGTTCCCATGAATTCTCCTCAGTCCCGTAGCCTTCCCATGAAACCATGTACTGGAGGAAGCCTGACGCAGACTTCGTCTTTGCTCCCCCGCACCATCGACAATTCACAACAGCTTTGATAATATAACTTGACACTTTGTCCACAAGGTATGGGGTAAGGACATCCTGGAACCTACCTGATCCCGGATCCTCGCGGTATGGTTCGAGCAAGGTGACCTTGAAAACCTGGTGGATCCTCTATCTGGCAGCCAGTTCGACATCATAGGGTCCGTTAACCACCTGACATTTGACCACGAAAGGTCCAAACATCCAGTGGTCCAGCTTCTCCATTGGACGCTCCCTGTGGATGTTTTTTCAGTTCTACATCAGCGGTCCGCTTTCTTTGCCCGCCCAGCAGACACATCCTGGAAGGTAACATAGTCTGGTGATGGCAATGTTTCTCTGATCATTCGATTTCCGTTGCCTTTTCTGTGCCGCTTGAGTCGTTTCTCACATCTCCTACCAGGTTCTTTTGCATTCCTTAACCAAGTGCTCACTGCGAGGGTTTGTCCCTTGATTATTAGATACAATACCCGCGCATTTGGTCGTTGGGTTAAACCCATGGTTGATCGCAGATGGTGGCAACCTGGTGTATTCTGATGTCGGGGTGTTGTACGCATACTCCACAAGGGGCAACAGCGAAACCCAATCATCGCGCTGGTAGGAACAGTGACTACACAAGTACTGCTCCACTGTCTGATTAATCCTCACGGTTTGCCCATCAGTCTCAGGGTGAAATGCAGTCGAAACGTTTAGTTTCACTTGCAACAAGTGGATTAGACTCACCAAGAACTTGGATGTGAATCGGCTTTCTCGATCAGAGATGATTGACTCTAGGAGTCTATGAAGGTACCAACTTAGTTCTGGAATATCAAGGCAAGCTCCTTGACAGGTACCTCCGTGGTCAGGGGTATGAAATGGGCCATTTTCGGGAACCTGTCAACTATGACCCAGATCTTGGTATACCCTTCAGACTCTGCAAGCGCTACCAGGAAGTCGCTTGAAATTGCTCCCGACGGCCCCCTAGGAACATTGATAGCTTCCGGCAACCCCAACCCCTTGTGCCCAATGGACTTATTTCTTTGGCATAGACCACATGTTTGCACATAGTCGGCGATGTGCTCATCCATCTTTGGCCAGTAGAAGTTAGCTCTACCCCTGCCAATAGTTTTATACGTCCCGACGTGCCATGTGATTTGGGAGTGATGTTCAGCCTCCATGATGGTCTAATTCAGATTCTCGCCCTTGGGGACACACCACCCGTTCTTGTACAGGAGTAAGCCCTTTTCCGTCCTGCAATGTCGGTCGACCTCCTTGTCACCGGCAGCCATTGCCTTCCTGATCATTAAATATTCCTGGCCTTCCTTTATTGCTACCCGCAGGTGATCGAAAAAGGAAGACTGGAGCCAAAATCCCTGGCACACCTGCAACACTTGTGGTCGCAAGATGTCCCCTTCCCAGCTCCCAACCCACTGTCCAGTGTGAAAAAACCACTGTGGCGGAAAATCACTCTGCCCTTTAGGGCGGTAGTCCCTACACCGCAACAAAGCATCTGCCTTTTCATTCAACCGCCCTTCGCGGTCAACCCTCCTGGGGTTAAATGGTTGCAGGAACTCAGCCCAGCGGTGCTGGCTACGGTTGAGGACCTTGGTACTATTAAAGTTCTCCAAATTTTTATAATCCGCATAGATTACTAACCGGTCTGTTACGGAGCGCAGCAAATGATCCCATTCCTTGAATGCCGCCATGATGGCAGTCATTTCCTTGTCATGGACGTCATAGCTAATCTCTGCGGTGTAAAACTTGCCACTATGATAGGCCACTGGATGCCATCTCTCATCTTCACAGAACTGGGAGAGGACGGCTCCTAATGGAAAGTCACTGAGGTCGGTTTTCAGCTGTGTTGGCTATTCAGGGTCAAAATGTGCTACGATAGGTGTTGACATAAATGCATTCTTCAAATGGTTGAACGCCTGCCCACACACAGGTGTTCCTTCCCATCGGACATCCTTCTTTGTCAAGTCTATCCGAGGTTTCGCTATCTTGCCGAAACCCTCTAGGAACCGATAATAGAGGTTGGCAAAGCCATAAAGCTTTGAATGCCGGATGTGCCCAGTCCCGGATTGTCTGCACCTTCTCCGAAAACATAGAGATCCCAATATCAGAGATCTCGTATCTGCGGAATTCAACCTCCCGTTGATCGAAACTGGACTTCTTCATGCTTACACGCAGTCTGGCTTTCCGTAATTTCTCTAACAGACGTCTCACCATTGCGACATGTTCTTCTATAGTTTCAGAGTACATTAGGATGTGTTCCATGTATGCAATGACTCCTTCGTCCATGAGATCCCAAAACACCTCCTTTATCATGCTTTGGAAAGTTGCGGGGGCCTTACACAACCCAAACGGCATGGTCGTGTATTCCTACATTCCATATATGCACCGGAAGGCCATCTTCTATTCCTCACCTTCTGCGATCCTCAGAAGGTAGTAGCCATTCTTCAAGTCCAACTTGATGAACACAGCAGCTGTTGCTAACCTATCTCACAGTTCATTCATCAATGGTAAAGGATACTTACACTTCGCCGTGATTTTATTCAGGCCACGGCAATCTATTACCAGTCTTAAGGTACCATCTGCTTCTGGCACGAAGAGGGTAGGGGCTGCTGAAAAGGAACTGGATCGCCATAGCTTTCCCGTTTGCAGCATGTCATTGAGATGTTCCTGGAGTGCCGTAAGCTCCTTTTCCGATAACGGATAGATAGGGCCAAACGGAGGTTGAGTTCGCGGATGCATCTTGATCGCATGGTTATACTTCGAGTGCTCCGGTAGTGCCTCAATCTGTTCTTGACTGCAGATATCCCCATAGTCCTTTTATTCTGGGAGTAGCTTAACTGTAATGTTGGCACCTTACTCAGCAGAGAATTGCACAATTCCCAACAGGTACATATTACTAGGATCTTGGGCTAGTAACTCTTCACTGGTCATGAACACTAACCCTCCCTGCTCTACCAGGCGGTTAGCCTGGCAGAATTCTGAGCGCCATGTTAGTGATCCTGTCTTCCAATCTATGTCGGCGTTATGGTCTCTCAACCAAGACATAGGTAGGTACCCATCCACTTTCGTGTCAGACATGCGCGCGACTTCAAAGGGCATATCATCGTGGTCGTCACCTATCCTCACATCCGATCAGTTGGTAGAGTGTAGACCTGACCCCGCAATGTGATTAGCGCTGGCGTCGCTTGTCAGCATGTGTACCTTTCGTCATACACAAGGTGTAATGACCCAGCATACATGAGCTATGGCAGACGCAACCTACACCCATACAGGGAGCGAGATGGCGAACTGTTGGGAACCGGCACCCAAGTAAGTGCTGGACCTACAGAGACCCAATGGCCCGGGCTGTGAGAATGAACAGAATTGGCTGGTCAGGGACTTAGGTACCTGGATACAACGGGGAGCGGTTTCAGCGTACTGAGGGACATCGGAAGGGGCAGTTGTGCAGCTAGGCCGGGTAACCAGAGTCCTGAGTTACCCTACCTTTCAATACGAAGTCCCTCAGGGAGTTCGGAAAAATTGACGGGAATGTTTGTCACGTGAAGTCATGCATGATACGGGTATGTGGGGTTCCAGGCGATCCTATTGGGCAAGCTACGTAGCTTCAATGAAGCTGTAATTTGAAGACATTATTCCTATCATACCCCTCCGGTCCCGCATTGAGGCCTGGACGTCATGGCCAAACAGTTGTGTAGTTGCGGGAGTCTAGCAAAGTGGAATCTTGGGAGACAAGCTTGCAACAGCGGATACGTCGCTGCAGTACGGGCGACCGCCGGCTGTTCGCAGGGTATCCAAGAGGGCATAGGGTGGAAGGTGGAGTACCTCCTCCAAGTTGTTCGGAGTAAAATGGACCAAAACTGGCGCAGCTAACGGGTGTTAACTGTGGGGGTCCCGCAGGTAGTCCCAGAAGGCGCCCTGGCGACTGCGACAGCTTTACACCTACCAAGCCTGAAAGTGCTGCCAACACTATAGTCTCTCAAAGGGAAGTGCAGAGACACTAAAAGCATGATTCCTACCACAGGTCAGGTAGATCCGAGGTAGAGGTCATGGGTAGCGCCCATTGGAGCACTCGCGGACTACAGTGTCCTGCGGAAGACACCGGAAGCCTGAGACCCGCAAATAGCAAATCTATAAACCGCTCGCAGTAGCTTCAGTAGTAATGTAGACATTGATGCATATGGGAAGGGTGTCATAGATAGTCTAGTTCATGAGGGGTCTTGACTGTTAGCCACTAGCAAGACACCAATGCACAGAGGTTTTCACTCCGGCGGGCAAAATGGAAATGGACCGCAGAAACGAACCGCATAAGGTGAACGCCGACTACAGTGTGTCGACACATGCATGCCCGGAGGGTGTGTCTGGAGTCAGGTCAGACCATCTTTACAGGAGAAGGGTGTGATCGTATGGTTCGAGTGAACTGATGGGGGAGTCTCTGACATAAGATAAAACTACTTGAAAGTCTATATGAGAACTCTCCTACTCCCACAATCACTCCTCTTGAGACCTTAATTGAGTGAAGCATCAGGCTTAACGATATGAGGTTTTACTGTTTACTTTACTCTCACGTCTGGGTGAACTTTTGGTGCTAAGTTTGAAGTTGTTCGGTATGGTTGTAAGCTTGGGATCCCTCTTCCTAGGGGTGCCCCCATGACACAAGGTGCCAGAGTCTGCTCAACCCATCGGCTACTAAGCACTGGCCCAGTAGCTCCACCATCGAGCAGCAGGAGCACCCCCATGCTTACCTGTCTAGCTCCCATCTTCTAGTCTAACTTGACATGCAGGTGGATAGACTTGGTATCATGAGGCAAGTTGTCCCACTGCTGCCTGTTCACTTGTCTTGGGGACTTAGTCATCTTGGCTTAGTATATCCTTTCAGACACTTACCTTTCGACACAAGAGTGGCCACAACTGGTCAGTAAAGGCTCAGCGATTGGGATTCCTCTTTTATCAATAACCAGGGTGTTTACTATCACGCCAGCATGATGACAGGTACCAAACGCTCCTCAGGTAAACTTTCAAATAGCCTCCTTTCTTTGATCAAGTCCAGCCTGAACCAATCCCACTTGTCCTTACTATAACAATTTTCCCCTAGCTGGGTAGAAGTCTGCTGTCCGACCGGTTCCAAGCCAAGCAGCTTGGCTTCCCCAATGTCGAGCATCTCCTCGAGCAGGACCCACCTCGCCTCCACCAAAATATTGGCCTATGACTTGCCCATCCATCTAAGGAAATCCGGAAAGAAATACATATAACTAGAAGACAGGAAATAACCAGAAACCTGACAAAGGAGTGATAGCCCAGCCCACCGTGCAAGGCCTGCAACATCTACCTGCCCAGACCACCTGGGTGTAGTTAGTATCAGGGTCCTTTATGCGGTAGAAGGGTACTTACCCATCCCCGAAGCCACCTCCGTGGCTTACGTCCATCTATCAACCACGGGTCTACAGCTGCGGGTTAATAAGGTTACACCTTAAACAGAATAGATTCTCACGCACTCAGAGCGGTCAGTATGAACCTCCATGATCCGCAGTGATACCAGGTGGACTTCAAGTATCTTTGACGAGGAAACCGGAGGGGGCGGTTCAATGCGCTTTAGTCGCTTGTCCATTCCTGTGGGCTCACTTACTCGGGCTGACCATTGCAACCCACGGCCCTGGTTGGATAAACTAAGCACTGGGGCTGTCACGGTACACTTTCTCCAAAAGTGACCTGTTTGACTGCACTTGGTGCACTGGTTGTGCTTCCTCCGCCGTTCGGTCCAAGTCGACGGGATTTCTTTTTGCGCTATCGCATACCCAGAAGTCGCTGGCTTCGCTGGTTTCCCCGCATTGAAATTAATAGGTTTGGCAGACCTCTGGTTTTCTCTGCCAGAACCTTTTTCCTTCTGCTTGAACCTGCCCGATACCCAGGATCCATCCTCCATCTTATCAGCGGGTTGAGACTACGAGGCTGGGTGGCCGACGCAGTTACTGAACTGCTTGTTGTCCTGCAGGGTGTGCCCGACCTTCCACAGAAGATACAGGTACTCATTCAAGTCGATCGGAAGTGGCTCCTTCAGTGCCCATGCATTCCGAACCTCTTGCGTGATGCCTGATCAGACCTTGTCTCGTACGCGTACTGGATCTGTATAGCTAAGCTTATACATATAAGCAATTGTCTTATCTTGGTACTCATCGATGTGATGGGGCTTCATCACAAGGTCTCACCAGTTGAGAAGGGTTCGATCTCGCTCGGCCTGGTATCCACTGAAACTTCGTTCCAGCCATTCTCGGAACCCTTTCCATGTCCATCCGGGGTTGCTGTCTTTGACAGGGACGCTAGTGGGCTTTGCAGCTTCATTGTTAATGTGCCCATGCAACCCCAGATACCATGCCCGGGCGGAGTCTTCAAGATTGGAGATCACCAAGTTCACCTTATCCATGTTGGTTAACTTGCAATCCGTAAAGTATTCAAATTTGAACCTCCACCACGGTCAAGAAGCTTCCGGATTCTGTAACTTTGCCCTTGAATGGAGGAATACCACCCAGCTTGTCTGGCTTCCTCTGCCGGTGTTTTGGTGTAGGCCTGGAAGTCGAACCAGTACCCCTCAGGGCTCTCGCGAGCCTCTTAGCGCGACAATCCGACCACCGTTTCTTCTAGTTGCTCCAGTCATCCTTGCGAGCAGCAAGGAAGGGGGTCAAGTCCGGGAGAGAATCTCCATCGTCATCATTATCTGCGCAGTCATGGTCAGAGTCCCCTGGATCTCCCCCTGCTCCAGGTTGCCACCTCCGGGTGGTGCATTTGCGTCACGACTACCTCCGGTATTCCCCCCTTGGGATTCGTGGGGTCTATCCTACCTATCAAAACGTTTCTCCTGGGCATGCTGGTTAGCATTCTCTGTGGTGTTAGCCCCTGATGTTCCTGATGCTGCTGGTGGAACTGGGTGTCACCCACTGGCAGGAGTTGGGTTGGGCGCCGTCTGTATTATCCGCAGCAAAGACGGCAACTCAGGAGAACTCAAGGGTTGCATGCGGGGCCCAGCATGCCTCCATGACCCACAGTACCGACAGATTGGTTGTGCATGTCCTTCCTTCCTCCTCCTTCTATGCCTCATCAGGGTCCGTGGTCCCTCCCTACACCCATAGGAGTGGTAATAAATCCACGCCATCTGGGTTTCTTCTGACTTACAGCCTGACGGAGAGAACCCATCTTGGCTGTCCGAATCACCACTTGTGATGGTGGGGAGACCGGCAGGAAGACTTCACTTCGCGGGTGCCGTGGGGATAACCGGTGCCCAAGGAACCTCCGGAGGAGGTGTTCCTAGCCCGGGGATAGGGGTCCCTTGCGATGGAGCCTTAGGTCCTCACCCTTGGTGGTGCCGTACCTGTTCAAAGAACCCAGGTGACACGGCACGCATCGACCAGAATCCTGGAAGTGCCGATGCTGGGGGTAGGAAAGGAGTAGTAGTAGACGGTTCAGAACTAGGGACTGGTAGGGGAACTGCTAGAGGAGCGGGTCTACGGGCGGCGATGGGGGGTACAGGAGTTGCAACCAATGGTGTTGCAGCGAAAATGTTAGGGGCCGGGGTCAGACCAGGAGTTGTGACTGGAGTATCTGGAGCTGTGATACCCGCCGGTTTGTGCGCCCTTTTTCCTACTCGACGTCGATAAGTTGGCCGCACCTTTGGGCTGCATGACCTACTGTGGGGAATTGAGGGGGAGACCAATTGGGAGCCTGTAGATGCTCTTGAGAAGGAGGAGGTATAGCAGTAGCCCTCACCTTTCAGGCTTTCCAACATCCGTATTCTGATTGGGCTCAGGTATGCCCTCTACAGGTTGTCTCGGGCTCTCATGGCAAACTCCAGGCGGAAGTTCTCGGGCTGGTTATGGATGAACGTGAGTGGGGGCACGGCCTCTAACATCAGTACACCATTCTCAGTATCAATACTGTACCCTCCCTCAAAAGCCTTTTCCAAGGCTCCCATTCCAGTCTTCAATGCCTGCTGATCCCTTATCATCCACAGGTAGGCCTCTTGCCGCACCTGGAACCCTTCCACCCCTGCCGTAGTCCTCTGTGTTTGCAACACCTGCTGCTGCTGGGTGTTCCGTTTCTTCGGTTCTACCTTCGCCTCATCAATTGACTTGGACACGGCCCGGACAATGTAAGGTTCAACCAATTCGCGGGAGAATGCGCTAAGGAGAACCCCTGCGGCGCAGGAGGGAGCATGTTGTGGACAAGGGTAGCGTCTGGGAAAAACGAGAGTACCGTGGCACGAGGGTCTGTAATCAGGAGATCAAGACATTCAACGGGTGACTGAATAGGGGCGGCCTCCAAGAGTAGCTGGTGGCTATCGCGGTCGATACTACAAACATCTGCAAAAACAGATGCAGGAAACGTGTTGGCGGTATTCCCGCCAAGGTCAAGGTCTGAATCCGAGTTGTATTCTATTCTGGTTCGAAGTTCGGTACTAGCCATTGCGCTTTCCATCCAGGGCTACTTGTTCTAGACCAGGTTACCAGTATTCGCACATGGTCAGAGCCGAAGGTCTGAAACAATGACTCAGGGGAGGACTTAAGCAAGGACCTCACTTAACAATATACTGTAACGGGTGAACTCCTAGGAAGATGGATCCCAAGGCTGGGACCGCACCGAACAACTTCAAACCTATCGCCACAAGTTCACACCAATGTATGAGTAAAGTAAATGGTAAAACTTAATATCGTTAAGCCAGATGCTTCACTCAGGTAAGGCCTCGCGAGGATTGATTGTTGGAGTAGGAGAGTTCTCGCATAGACTTTCAGGTAGCTTTATCTTACGCTGGAAACTCCTGCATCAGTTTACACCAACCATTCGAGTACATCCTTCTCCCCGAAGGCCGGTCCGACACGTCTCCAGGGACACCCTGCGGGCATGCATTTGTTGACGCACGATAGGCGGCGTTCATCTTCTGGGGTTATCGTTCCTGCGTTGCATTTCCGTTTTGCCTGCCAGAGTGAAAACCTCTGCGCATCCGCGTCTTCCCAGTCGCTAACAGTCAAGACGCCACACGCACTAGATTATCTATGACACCTTTCCCATTTGCATTGATCACTACTTGGCCCAGGAAGCCACTGTGAGCATTTTATGTATGTACTATTTGCGGTTCTCAGGCTTCCGGTGTCTTCCACAGGGGATAGTGATTGGGAAGGGGTCCAATGGGCGCTATCTATGACCACTACCTCGAACCCACCTGACCTGCACTAGGAATGATGGTTATAGTGTCTCTGCATGTCCCTTTCAGTGTCTACGCCGTTGGGGACACTTTCAGGCTTGGTTGGTGTAAAACTCTCCCAGCCGCCCCAGTCCCACCTGGGACTACTTTTGGGAGCTCTACGGTTAACTCCTATTCACCCCGCCAGTTTTGGTCCATTCCACTCGCAACAACTCCGAGGAGGTGCTCCACCTTCCGCCTTATGCCCCATTATATATACTGCGAACATCCTGCGGTCGACTGGACGGCAGCGACGTATACGGTGTTGCTAGCAAGGATCCAAACCTTCCAGTTTGCTAGATTGCACACAACTACGCAACCGTTCGCCCATGACGTCCGGGCCTTGAGGCGGGGACGGAGGGGTATGATGGCAATAATGTTTCCAATTTACTCCTTCTTCGGGGCTGCCTAGCACGCCCAATAGCATCTCCTGGAATCCCCGATGCCATTATTATGTGTGGCTTCAGGTAACAAACATTCCTGTCATTTTTCCCAAACTCCTCCCGACACTTCGTATTGAAAGGTAGGGTAACTCAGGGCTTTGGGCAGGGTAACCCAAGCCCCATGGCCAGGTAACCTGATCCCCCGGTTAGGGTAACACTGTCCAACGGGCAAGATAACCTTTTCCTGTTATCCTGTCTATCCCATTGCCTGAGATAGACATTTCTAACCTTCCTCCAGTTGCCTGCCCTAGCTGAGCAACTGCCCCTTCAGAAGTCCCTAAGCACGTTGACCCCTCTGCCAGGTGTACTCAGGTACCACTGTACCTGGCCAGCTAATTCTGTTCATTCTCAGCGCCCGGGCCATCGGGTCTCTCTAGGTCAAGTACTCACTTGCCGGCCGGTCTCTAACAGTTCGCCTCCCGGCTACCTGTATGGGTGTAGATTCCCACTGCCATAGCTCCTGTGTGCTGGGTTGTTACAATTGTCCCCCATGAGGGCTTCTCGCATTCGACAACCTTGATTTCCTGATCAAAGGTCTTCTGATGTGGGAGCCATTCTACCGCTGGAGGCCAGATGAGATCACCGTACTTTGAACAGGGTTTTGGTAGGCTTTCCATGACCATGGCCTTTGGGTCTTTCAGGCCTGTGATTCAGGCCACATATCTTGCTGCAGGGTCTAAAGCAACTGTCTCATCCTATTCGATGCAGATTCCTTCATCCTCTGGTTGCAGGTGTTGCTTATAGTGCTCTGCCTGGGACATCCATCCACTTGTATATTCTATGAATGATAGGTAGTGTTGGTAATGCCACTAACCAAATACAATTATTAAGCCATAGATCGCATGGGTCATAACATCACATGTAATTTCTACGCAATGCTGGTTAGCCTCAATCTCACGCGGGATAGGGGTCTTATAGCACCTTCCCACATTTTGGGATTGTCCTTTATCGAACCCTGTTATACTAACCAGGTTGTCTCCTCATATTATTACTGGGCCAAGTCTCTGCACTAGCGCTTCTCATATGAGAAAGTTCCGCAAGCCCGGGTCTAATAACAGGTGAATTGGTACTCATTCTCCTTGTATCCTCAGGTGGGCTGTGCCTTGTAGGCCCTCACAGTCTGTAGGTATCAGGACTTGTGTTTTGTGTCACTTGGGTTCCCTTGAAGGGTTGCCCTGTCCTCGCTTAATGGACATTTTGCCTCAGCGGGTGGCATAACCTTGGGTGTTTGTTGTGTCTGCACAATTTCGCCTCTGCAAGACTTCTCAGACAAATGTGGTCCCTGGTGTGTGCGGGGCTTTTCCTGCCTTCTTTTGCCCCAATGACGATGTTTAATCATACCAGTCTATGCCACCGGTCCATAGGTGCAGGACCGACTTGTCTAACTTGGCTTTAGGTATTCGACTCCTGCCGTTGCGTACCATTTTATGCGTTCCCGCTGTGCTTTGTCCTGGCTTAGCAACCTGCTACATACCCACTCGCTGTTGCTACTGGTGTCGTTCTGGTGAGTGGAGGAGTGTGTTCAGGTGGTCCTGTGCTGTCCCAACTGATTTCCTGTAGATGACATTACGAGGAAAGAGTTTGGGCGCCCTGAGTTGCCTCCCGTAATGGTCCCCTCTTGTTCCATGCAGGGTTTCAACCTTCTCGCCCCAGCAGGCAATATAAAGTCTTGCCATCCCCTGTCTATATCGTGGGTCATTCTTGCTTGCATCTCCCTGAGGTGGGTCAACTTTCTCCATTATACATCGTTTGCCATTCCCCTCGCACTTCTGTCCCTGGCCAGACTCAGAACCCACTCAGTGTGATTCTTGAATAAGACGTTGTCCTAGCTTGGAATGTAGGTCCTGGTTTTTATACAGGGCGCTCAGTTGTCAGATCTAATCCCCTTCTTGATCTGTGAACTCCCAAAGTTTAGATGCCCATGGCACATGGGTTTGGTTCACCGCTGGCCTTGGAGCAGTATTCCGAATGTCCATGTTTCATGGTCTAAACTTCCCTGCTTTGCCTTTTACTATCATTGTGATAACAGCCCCCTTTCTACCAGCTCCCTACCTGTGGTTGGTGGGCCCACACCCGGTGCAGATTTCCTTTCCGTGGTATCTATTGATCCTGTTTTGGGGTGTTCCCTTGTGTGCTTTCTTCTAGTCTGCAAGCTCAACTCCTTGGATCTTAGTCAGTTTGTTGGCCTGGGCGAACCATGCTGACTTGAAGGTTCCAGGTCCTGTCCTCTTCTGGACCTTGCTTGGTTGCCCTTCCTCCTTTCCTCGCTTCAGCTCCTTTTCTCTGCCCTCGTGCCCCTGTTTCAAGGGTCCCAAAGGCCCTGAAGAGCAGAGTGGATTATCTCATTGTTGCCTCTTACTGTATAGGAAGGCTTCTTCCTGGTTACAGACTGCCCAAAGATGTTTCAGGTGTTTTGTGTTGGTCTCGTATGGATTATGAGGCAACCGTCCCACTATTGCCTTAGGTAGTCAGTCCTTGACCATCCTCCTCACTGTAGTTCTTGCTGCTTGGCCTCTATCTTACAATTTTGCTTCTGCAGAAGGTACTTGTCATTGTCCTTCTCGTACTTGATTTCTCCCATCCATACCAAAGCTTTCCTATCCTCATTCATTAGTGACAATCGTGCGATTATTTTGTAGCAGAACTGGTCCCACTTCTGCAATCCAGGATGAGCAGTGTACCCTTTCAGCTCTTCCCTGCTCTTCCTATACCAGTTGCTGATGAGTCTCATATCAGTACCCTTTGTCCTGTCCAAGCCATATAGAATCCTATCTTTATCCTTCATCTACAGCATGGCATTTTGGCTAAAGTAGTCCAGCATGCATGTGGCCTACTTTTGATATCAGGGTAGGACTTTGCTCTGTATACGAATAGAGCGTCAGTGGGCTTCTTTTGATGCAACACAGTTTGTCACGCCAACTCCTTAGCTAGCTGCAACATCATTTGTTATTCATCTACTTCCTTATCCCTCTGTGGTCTTGCTAAGAGCAGTACGCCTGGCCGGCGGCTTGGTCCTTCCCCACTCTCCTCCAACCCACCACCTGTAGGGTTCGGGACCCCTGCTCTACTGGCCACATTGGCAGCTGCCATGCTCTTTCTCCAGCCTCTGCATATGGTCTCTGGCCAGGTGTTTCTTTCAGCTGGCCCTTTCCCTTTCTCCTGTTGGGATGACCCGGACCATCGTCTCCTAGTTTCTGCATCATGGGTTGATCCACTCTCATGCAAGCCTCATGCTGTTTGTACCAGTGTAGTCCTTTCCTTACATGACTGAGCAAACTTCTGGGTTGTATTTTGCTGCTTGTTCTTAAGCCCGGTCGTCATCTTTTTATAGCTGGTCCGCAGCTCTGCAAGAAACTGCAGTTCCTAGGTTCCCCGACGGCATTGTTCCTCTTCCATTTCCTTACAGAGTTCATTCAGGCCTGTGTAGAGCTCCTGGTCCCTACCAATTCATTTCTCGAAGGTGCATCCCGGGTCCTGGTGCAGCTGTCCACTTGCTGGTGCTTATTGCTCTGATCGCTCGTTCATGTGGGCAAGCAGAGCTTGGATGACCACTTTACATCTGGTGATCTCTGCTACTACTTACTCTTCCAATTTCTTACTCTTATTTTGCCAAGGCACCATCTCCCCCGCAACCAACTTTTCCCGATTCAGAAGTCATTCTTGCACTGGGGCCAGAATTTCTGCGTTTTCCTTTCCCTCATCCGATGGGATCCTATATACGACTATTGGGTCATTCTGGGTTTGTGGTACACTTCGGTCCAATTGGCTGATCAGTATCCCAATGTATGCGGTAAACACACTCCCGTGAGTAGTGCCTGCGAGAGTTGGGGTTCCAGGGCGTGACCTTTGTCCGCTTCACCTTTGTGTAACCCTTTGGGCAGGGCTCCTGGGTACTGGTGGCTGTGACGGATTTCAAGGTGTAGGTGTAGAACCTAGCAGTAGTCACGGAATGCGACCTCCTGGCCCTGGTGGTGCTGGCAGTAGTCGGTATAGGCTATCTTGGCCAGGCCCCCAACCACTGATCAGCTGTTGCTGTCTCTCAATACGTGACATGTCTTTGTCACCAGAATCCTGGGATCCTTCTTCGATCCTTGGTTGCAATACCTTGTCTTTCTTTCATATAGGTGTAAGGGTCTTGAGATGCCCCTTTATCCCTTAATCAAGGAACAAGAAGGGAACCTTTTCTTGCACAGAAAACTTTGCTTAGAGTGAGCTCAAACTCAACCTTGTGTATGTATGGGTTTCGTTTCAGGTAGTTGTAGAATAGATGGTAGAGGGCGTGAGATACGCGGTTCTCCAGTCTCATTTGGGAATGTGGTTGTGAGTCTCGGTAGTGTACAAGATATCCAGATAGTACTTGGTAGTTACCAACCCTGAGGACAAGGGATTCGGTACTAAGACCTGATACCTGATAAAGTGCTCGCGAGGAAGACGGACTGCAATTGTGAGAGATAGAAGCAAATGTAGAAGTGTATGGTATAACGAATATGTTGATAAGATCTCTTCTTCAGCCGTGATGTTGTCGGTAAAGCAGAGGAGGCATCTCCATATTTATATTCAGCGTCTGGGCATTTCCAGCTTAGGTGTTCCTCTTACCTCTCTCTGTGCAAACTTTGTAGACCCGTAAAACCTTTACCACGCTGGACTCTGAGCTCTTTTGTCAGTGGAGAGGGTGTCTCATGTCTCCCCTCACAGTGTTCGCTCAGATTATAGTCACTCGAACCCTTTCACCAGGTGACGAGGCTACTGGTCCCATCCCTGCATATGAAGTGATCAATTCTGAGAACAGACTTATCAATGCAAGTAGAAACCTTAGCCATCTGCATCAACCCGCAGGGGCTATGCTCATGTCTTATCATGCTAGCAGTGTTCAGGCCTCATCACCTTCAGAGTTAACCTTTCGCATGGTAGTCAATCACCAGACTCTACCTTATCATGCCTCTGAGGGTGGGGGAATGATTGTCTCATGGGCAGCATGCGTTGTCAGGATTTTCCTCCACATGCCTCCACGAATAGACTTGAAATTCGGTCTTACTGCCTGCATGGCAGCTGAGGGCTGCAACTGGAGTGGCTGACCTCCTCCTGCTTGGCATCCATGTGTTGGTGCAGCTGCGGGATCCTTGCATGCATTTATCACCCCAACCAGCCCACTAATTTAGTTCCTTCACCCTCGTCAGGATAGCCATAAGTCCTCCCTGGGAGAGTCAGTGAAAACTCCGCGGTTGGTGACCTACAGTGGTGGTATAAACCCGAGTTTTGTGCGAGTATCGTATTGGTAAAAATTAAGTCAACCTGCAAATACCCTGATATACCGCGGGATCAAGCACGTGACCTTTTCACAAGGAACACGTGACATGCCCATTACGCTCTACTGGTGCATCTTATATGTAACAATCTTGTCGGAATTGGGTCGTGGAGATAAGAGCCGACACTGACGGTCCAGGATGGACCGTAGGAAAGATGGAAGTGATGTAACTACCACGGGTATGCGACCTATGGCAGCCTAAATGTACACCTATCATGACAGTGATGTGGCTGACTGGCAGGAACTGGCGGGCAAGTAAGTAATTAACTTATGGGGACCCAATGGCCCAGGGTCCGACATGAACAGAAATGTCTGGCAAGGGCCTTAGGTACTTGGCTACATCCAGGAGCGATGTCAATGCACTTATGGACCTCTGAAGGAACAGTTACTCTGGTAGACTGGGTAACTGGAGAAAGGATACAAGTGTCTATCTCTAGCAATAGAGTAGACCGGGTGATAGTGTAAAGTCATCTTGTTGACGAGAGAAGGTTACCCTACACTCAGGATCACGTTACACCACCAAGGGGCTTGGGTTACCCTGTCTAAAGTCCTGAGTGACCCTACCTTTCAATACTAAGGCCCTGTGTGGGTTTGGGAAAAATGACTAGAATGCTCATCAAACGAAATCACGCACCATACCAGAATTTGTGGTTCTGGGAGTTGCTATTGGGTGAGCTACGCAGCTCCAGAGAGGGTGTAATTTGGAGACAACGTTTCCGTCATGCCTCTCTGACCCCATCCTGAGGCCTGGACATCCTAGGCCAAGGGCTGTGTAGTTGTGTGCAGTCTAGTAAAGAAGAATCTTTGCAGACCTGCTTGCAACACTGTATATATCCCGGCCGTCTAGTCAATCATAGGTTTTGCGCAGGATATACAAGGGGGCATAGAGTGGAAGGGGAGTACCTCCTCCAAGTTGTTCTGAGTAAAGCGGAAGAAAAACTGTTGGGGTTAAAGGGAGTTAACCACGAGGGTCCTGAGAGTAGTCCCAAGCGGTGCCAGGATGGGCAGGAGAGTTTTACACCTACCTAGCCCAAATGTGTCCCCAATGCTATAGGCTCTGAAAGGGAAGTGCAGGGACACTAAAAGTATGATTCCTACTACAGGTAAGATGGATCTGAGGAAGTGGTCATGGGTTAGTGCCAATTGGGTCACTCCCGGACAACCGTATCCCGTGGAAGTCACTGGAGTCCTGGGAGCCATAAACACTAGATGGACAAAGCATGGACAGTAGCTTCTGGGGGCATGTATAGATCAATGCATATGGGAACGCTGTTCTAGATAGTCCAGTTCATGTGTTGCCTTAACTATTAGCCACTGGCAATGCAATCATGTCAAGCAGTTCTCTCTGCTGCAGGGAAAATCGAAATGCAGCACAGAAATGATAACTGCATAAGGTGAATGCTGACTAGAGTGTGTCGACATATGCATGCCAGAAGGGTGTGGCAGGAGATATGTCAGACCACACGTAGTGGCAAAAGGTGTACTCGAATGGTTGGAGCAAACTAATGAGAGAGTTTCTGGCATAATATAAGACCACTTGGATGCCTATGTGAGAACTCTCCTACCCCAACAATGTATTCCCTCGAGACCTTAATTGAGTGAAGCATTACGCATAATGATATTAAGTTTTATGATTTACTTTGCTCCTATATTCATATGAACCTTTGGCAATAAGTATGAAGTTGTTCAGTGTGGTTGCAACCTTGGGATCCATCTTCCTAGGGATGCCCCCATTACACCAGCCCGTGTAATTGTTCATCCTTAGTACAAGAGGAATTGGCTCAGGCAGCACTTAATACAATGTGAACCATTGTTTCCAAATTGACCTAAGAAGGGTTTAGTACCCGAAATTATGCTAGTGTAATAGTAAACAACCTAGAAATTTTGATACAATGAACTCCAATCTCCTAAATGTTTACCAACCCGTTGTGGTCACTTTGTGTTGCAAGGCAAGATATCAAAATCAGTAAACCAAGATGACTAAACCACTAAGACAAGCATAGAGGCAGAAACATGATACCTTGCCTTGTCATACTAAGGCTGTTGACCTATAGTTGAATTTAGACTGAAAAAGATTGGAGCGAGACAGGTAAGCAGTGAAGAGCCCGAGCCACTTGATAGCTGAGCTACTGGGCAGGTTCCTAGTAGCCACGGGGTCAAACAGACTCAGGCGCCTTGTGTACAGCAAAAGGTACACGTGGCGATAAGCAATATAAGTGGTAATCAAATCTTTTAGTCAGGTCTGAACTATATAAAGTCATTGGACATGAGGATAGGCGACCACCATAATCAGATGTGCTTTGAAGGCACGGATATGCCTAACACAAAGGTGGATGGATGCCTACCTATGTCATGGCTTAAGAACCATAACCTGACATAGATTGGGAAACAGGATCACTAACCTCGTACTCAGATTTCTGCAAGGCCAACTGCCTAGTGGAGCAGGCCCGTTAGTATTCATGACCGATGAAGAGGTAATAGCCGAAGACTCTAGTAATGTGTATCCATTGGAGATTGTACAATTCCCTGGTGAAGAAGGTGTGGACATTACAGTCAAGCGACTCTGCTGGTATAAGGACTACGGGGACATGTTCAGTCAAGAATGGATTGAGGCTCTGCCACAACATGTGAAATACAATCCTGCAACCAGGGTGCAGTCCAGAACTCAAGCTCCGTTCGCACATATCTATCCCTTATCTCAATGAGATGCTGTAAATGGGAAAGCTATGGCAATCTGGTTCTTCTGAGGCTGCCCCGATTCCCTCTACGCCAATGCCGGATGGCACTTTAAGAGTGGTAGTAGATTACGGAGGGCCAAATAAGATCCTGGTTAAGTTTAAGTACCATCTAATGTTCAGGAATGAACTCCAGAATAGACTAGGAAAAGCAGTTGTGTTCACTAAACTGGACTGGAAAAAGGGCTACTATCTTCTGGAGGTGGTGGAAGGTGGGGAATGAAAGACTGCCTTCCAGTGTAGATGCGGACTGGGTGGCTACACAGTTGTGCCCTTAGGGTAATGAAACATGGGCACCCCTAGGAAGATGGATCCCAAGGTTGCGAGCACACCAAATAACTTCAAACCTGTCAGCAAAAGTTCGCACCAATGAAAAAGTAAAGTAAGTGGTAAAACTTAATATCGTTAAGCCTGATGCTTCACTCAATTAAGGTCTTGAGAGGATTGATTGTTGGAGTAGGAGAGTTCTCGCATAGACTTTCAGGTAGTTTTATCTTATGCCAGAAAATCCCCCCTCATTTTACTTTAACCATTCAAGCAGACCCTTCTCCGCTAACGGCGGTCCGACACATCTCTGGACACACCCTGTGGGCCAGCATGTGTTGACACAGTCTAGTCGGTGTTCACCTTATGCGGCTATCGTTTCGGTGATACATTTCCATTTTACGTGCCGGAGTCAAAACCTCTCCACATCGGTGTCTTGCCAGTGCCGAACAGTCAAGACGCCACATGAACTAGAGTATCTAGGACACCTTTCCCCTTTGCATTGATCTGTACTTGGCCCCGGAAGCTACCGTGAGTGTTATATCTATCTACTATTTACAGTTCTCGGGCTTCCGGTGTCTTCCGCAGGGGACGGTAATCCGGAAGGGGTCCAAGGGGCTCCACCTATAACCACTACCTTGGACCCACCTTACCTGTGGTAGGAATCATACTTATAGTGTCTCAGCGTGTCCCTTCCAGAGCCTATGACTTTGGGGACACTTTGAGTCTTGGTAGGTGTAAAACTCTCCCTGCCGCCCCCGCAGTACCCGGGACTACCTTCGGGACCCCTACGGTTAACTCCGGTTAACTCCGCCGGATTTGGTCCGTTTTACTCCACACAACTGGGAGGCAGTACTCCGCCCTCCGCCCTATGCCCCCTTGTATATCCGGCGAACAGCTTACGGTCGACCGGATGGTCGTGACGCATATGGTGTTGCAAGCTGGTCTCCAAACCTTCCACTTTGCTAGACTGCACACAGCCATGCAACTGTCCACCCATAACGTCCGGGCCTTAAGGCAGGGCCGGTGGGGTATGATAGGAATAATGTCTCCAATTTACAGCTTCTTCGCAGGTGCCTAGCTCGCCCAATAGCATCTCCCGGAACCCCAGATTCCAGTATTATTCGTGGCTTCGCGTGACCAACACTGCAGTGATTTTTCCCAATCTCCCAGGGAGACTTCATATTGAAAGGTAGGGTCACTCAGGACTTTGGGCAGGGTAACCCAAGGCCCATGGCAGGGTAACCTGATGCCGAGGGTAGGGTAACCTTGTCCAGCGGACGAGATAACTTTTCCCTGTTACCCTGTGTATCCCGTTGCCGGTGATAGACGTTTCTGACCTGTGTCCAGTTATATGGCCTTACTGAGCAACTGCCCCTTCAGAAGTCCCTAAGTATGCTGACAGCTCTCCCGGGTGTACCCAGGTACCTAAGTACCTGGG
>PYWC01000050.1:1382567-1392903 GCA_003182015.1 Tuber magnatum
AATCCTCTCGAGACCTTAATTGAGTGAAGCGTCAAGCTTAACGATATTAAGTTTTACCGTCTACTTTACTCTTACATTTGTGTGAACTTTTGGCGATAAGTTTGAAGTTGTTTGGTGCGGTCGCAACCTTGGGATCCATCTTCCTAGGGGTGCCCCCGTTACATGTACTCACTTGCCTGCATGTCCCTACCAGTTCACCGCGAGGCTACCTGTATGGGGGTAGGTTCCGACTGCTATAGCTCATGTGAGCTGTGTCGTTACATCACTCCACTCTCGTCTACGGTCTGCCCCGGGCCTTTAGAGTCGGCCCATATATCTCGGACCCAATTCCGCCAAGACTCTATGGTCCCTGGGCTTGGATGGATATTTTTCACAGAAATCCAGCGTGGCCTGTAAGCCTGTCCCTTCTAGCATCTCATAGGACTACCATGAATTCTCCTCAGCCCTGTAGCCTTCCCATGAAACCTGGTACTGGATGATTTGTGAGGGAAACTTCGCTTTTGCTCCACCGTAGCAGCGACTGTCCACAACAGCTTTGATAACGTTACTTGGCTCATTGTCTGCAAGCTCCGGAGTAGGGACAACCTTGATCCTGCCTCATCACGGATCCTCCAGGTAGGGGTCGAGAAACATGACATTGAAAACTGGGTGGATGCTCTATCTGGCGCGCAGTTGGAGTTTGCAGGCTCGGTTACCCACCCGACCTTTGACCATGGAACGTCCAAACATCTGGTGGTCCAGCTTCTCCATTGGACGCTTCGTGCGGGTGTTCTTTCGGTTAAACATCACACGGTCCACTTTCTTTGTCCACCCAGCTGCCACATCCTCCCATGTAACATAGTCCACTCCTGGCAATCTTTTCAGGTTCTGCCATTTCTGTTGCCTTTCCTGTGCCCGCTGAATTATTTCCCCAATCTCCTGCCAGGTTCCTTCCACTTGCTTAACCAAGAGCTCACTGCTAGGGTGCATCCCTTGCTTACCAGACACGACAACACAACACTTTGTCCAGGGGTTAAACACATAGTTGATCTCAAATGGTGACAACCTGGTGGATTCTGATGTTGAGGTGTTGTACGCATAGTCCGCAAGGGGTAACTGCGTAACCCAATCATCTTGTTTGTAGGAAAAGTGCCTACACAAGTACTGCTCCAGTGTCTGATTGACCCCCGCGGTTTACCCATCAGTCTCAGGCTGGCACGCAGTCGAAACATTTGGTTGCAATCGCAACCAGTGCATCTGACTCATCCAGAACTTGGATGTGAATCGGCTATCTTGATCGGAAATAATTGAGTTTGGGAGTCCATGAAGGCGCTAAACTTCATTTAGGAATATCAAGGCAAGCTCCTTGATCGGTACCTCCGTGGTCCGGGGTATGAAATGTGCTATTTTCGGGAATCCGTCCACTATGACCCAGATCTTGGTATACCCTTCGGACTCTGACAGCGCTACAATAACGTCCATTACCATCGTTGTCCACGGTCGCATAGGAACAGCAATAGGGTTCCAGCAGACCGAACCTCTTGTGCCTGATGGACTCATTTCTTGGGCATTCATTACATGTTCATACATAGTCGGTGATGTGCTCATCCATCTTTGGCCAACAGAAGTTAACCCTAACCCTGGCAATGGTTTTGTATGTCCCCAAGTACCCCGCGATTAGGGAGTCCTGTTCAGCCTCCATGATTTTCTGCTTCAGATTCTGGCCCTTGGGAACCTACCACCCCTTATTGTACAGGGGTAAGCCCGTTTCCGTTGTGAAATCTCGGTCGACCTGTTTTCCACCGGCAGCCATTGCCTGTAGGATCCTTAAATCGTCCTGGTTCTCCTTTATCGCTACCCGCAGTTGATCCAAAAAGGGAGACTGGAGTTGAAATCCCAGGCACACCTGCGACACTGGTGGTCACTAGATGTGCCCTTGCTGGCTGTCTACCCACCGTCGGGGGTGAAAAAACGACTATGGCGGAAAACCACTGCCCCCTCCAGGTGGTTGTCCCTGCCGGGCGACATAACATCTGCCTTTTCATTCAACCGCACTTCGCGGTAAACCACCTTAAAGTGAAACACTTGCAGGAACTCAGCCCAGCGGTACTGCCTTCGGTTAAGGACCTTTGTACTATTAAAGTACTCCAAATTCTTATGATCTGTATAGATGACTAACTGGTCCATTATGGAGCGTAGCCAATAATCCTATTCCTTGATTGCTGCCACAATGGCAGTCATTTCCTTGTCATGGACGTCATAATTAATCTCCGCAGGGTGAAACTTCTGACTATGATAGGCCACTGGATGCCATCTCACATCTTTCCAGAACTGGGAGAGGACGGCTCCGAATGCAAAGTCACTAGCATCTGTTTCCAGCCGGGTTGGCGGTTCAGTGTCGAAATGTTCTAGGATTGGTTTGGACTTAAACGCGTGCTTCAAATAGTTGAAGGCCTGCTCACACGCAGGTGTCCATTCGTATCGGACATCCTTCCTTGTCAAGTCTGTCAGAGGGTTCCCTATCCTGCTGAAACGCTCTATAAACCGACGATTGAAGTTGGCAAAGCCCTTAAAGCTTTGAACGTCGATGATGCAGGTTGCAGCTACGCAATCTCTGATTGTCTGCACCTTTTCCGCCAACATAGAGATCTCCATATCGGAGATCTCGTATCTGCGGAATCCAATCTCCCCTTGGTAGAAACCGGACCTCTTCATGCTTAGACATAGTCGAGCTTTCCGCAATTTCTCCATCATAGGTCTCACCGTTGCGACACGCTCTTCCATAATTTTGGAGTAGGTCTGCATATCATCCATGTATGGAAGGACTCCTTCATCCAGGAGATCCCTAAAGACCGCCTTTATTATGCTTTGGAAAGTTGCCGGGACATTACATAACCCAAACGGCATGACCGTGTATTCATACAGTACGTATCTGCACTGGACGGCCGTCTCCTATTCCTCACCTTCTGCCATCCTCGGAAGGTAATAGCTGTTCTTCACGCCCAACTTGGTGAACACAACGGCTCTTCCGAACCTAACTCGCAGTTCATTCATCAGCGGTAGAGGGTACTTACTCTTCACCGCAATTTTGTTCAGACCTCGGTAGTCTATTACCTATCTTAATATACCATCTGGTTTTGGCATGAAGAGGATAGGGGCTGCCGCCCAGGAACTGGATCGCCACAGCTTTCCTGTTCGCAGCGTGTCATTGAGATATTCCCGGAGTGCCTTAAGCTCCTTTTCCGATAACAGATAGATAGCCCCAAGCAGCGGTTGAGTCCCGGGTTGCCACTCGATCGTATGGTCCTACTTCAACTTCTGCGCTAGTTCCTCAATCCATTCTTGACTGAAGATATCCCCATAGTCCTTACACTCCGTGAGTAGCTTAACTGTAATGTTGGCACCTTCCTCAGCGGAGAATTGCACAATTCCCAATAGGTACGCATTATTGGGATCTTTGGCTAGTAGCTCTTCATCGGTACTAAACATGAACCACCGCTGCTCTGCCAGGTGGTGGGCCTAGCAGAGGTCTGAGCACCATGTTAGTGATCCTGTCTTCCAATCTCCATCCAGGTTACAGTCGCTCAACGAAGACATATGTAGATACCTATCCACTGTAGTGTCTGGCATATCCGCGACTACGAAGCGCATCCGCTAGTGGTGGTCACCTGTTGTTATCTCTAATGACTTGGCATAGTGGAGACCTCACCCTGGAATGCGATCACCGCTGGCATCGCTTATTGGCACATGCACCTTTTGTCATACACAAGGTGCCTGAGTCTGCTTAACACATTGGTTACTAAACTTCCACCTAGCAGCTCCACTATCGAGTACCAGGAGCGCCTCAGTGCTTACCTGTCTATGTCCTATGTTCTAGTCTAACGTGACCGGCAGGTGGATAGACTTGGTATGACGAGGCGTGTCGTCACGCTTCTACCTCTTCACTTGTCTTGGTGGCTTAGTCATCTTGGCTCAGTGAATCCTTTTAGTCTCCTGCCTTTCGACACAACACCGGCCACAACCGGACGATAAATGTTAAGGGATTGAGATTCACCTTTTATCAACAACTAGGATGTTTACTATCACGCCAGTATGATTGCGGGTACAAAACCCTCCTCAGGTAAACTTGCCAATAGCGGCACTTATTTGATCAAGTCCAGCCTGAACCAATTCCGCTTGCACTCAACATACCAATTTTCCGCGAGCTGGGCAGAAGTCCGATGTCGGACCGGTCCCTGGCAAAGGAGCCTTGCTTCCCCAATTTCCAGTATCTACTCGGACAGGACCTCACCCTGCCTCTACGCAAATAAGGTCCTATGCCTTGCCCATCCAGCTAAGGAAAGCCTGAAAGAAATACGTATAACTGGAACAAAGGAAATAACCAGAAACCCGACAAATGAGGGATAGCCCAGCCCACTGGGCACGTCCCGCAACATCTACCCGCCCACACCACCTGGGTGTAGTCAGTATCAGGGTCGTTTATGCGGTAGAAGACTACTTACCCATCCCCGAAGCCACATCGGTGGCTCATGTCTATCAATCCCTCAGGGGTCTAGGGCTGTGGGTTAATAAGGTTACACCGTAAATGGAATAGGTTCTTACCTATACCGAGCAGTTGGTATCAACCTCGATGATCTGAGGTGATGCCTGGCGGACTTCAAGTATCTTTGACGAGGAAGCCGAAGGGGGTGCTTCGAAGCGCTATAGTCGCTGGTACATTCCTGTGGGCTCACTTACTGGGGCCGACCATTCCAACCAGTGGGCCTGTTTGGATAAACTAACCACTGGGACTATCGCGGTACACTTTCTCCAAAAGTGACCTGTTTGACTGCACTTGGTACACTGGTTGTCCTTCCTCTGCCATTCGGTCACAGTCGCTGTGATTTCATTATGCACTATTGCATACCCAGAAGTCGCCGGCTTTCCCTGTTTCCCTGGGTTGACATTAGTAGTTTTGGCAGACCTCTGGCTTTGTCTGCCCGCACCCTTTTCCTTTTTCTTGAACCTGCCCGATGTTGAGGATCTATCCTCCATCTTATCAGCAGGTTGAGACCGGCAGGCGGGGTGGATAACGCGGTTACTGAACCGGTTGTCATCCACCAGAGTGTCCCCGACCTTCTGGAGAAGAAAAAGGTTCCCCTTCAGGTCAGTCGGATGGGGCTCCTTAAGTGCCCACGCATTCTGAACCTTTTGTGTGATGCCTGCTGGAACCTTGTCTCGTACCTGTACTGGATCTGTATAGCTAAGCTTATACGTATGATCAATTATCTTATCCAGGTACTCATTGATGTGATGGGGCTTCCTCCCAAGGTCTCGCCACTCGAGAAGGGATCAATCCTGCCCAGCCTGGTCTCCACCGAAACCTCGCTCCAGCCGTTCTCAGAACCCTTTCCATGTCCGCAAGGGGTTGCAGTCTTTGACAGGGGTGCCAGTGGGCTTGGTGGCTTCCTTGTTAATGTGCCCAGGCAACCCCAGATACCATGCCCGGGTGGAGTCTTCAAGAAGAGGGATCACCAAGTTTATCTTATCTATGTCAGTTAAGTTGTAATCCCTAAACTATTCAAATTTGACCTCCACCGCGGTCAAGAAGGTCACGAGTTCTGTAACTTTGCCCTTGAATGGAGGGATACCATTCAGTTCTACGGCTTCTTCTGCTGGTCTTTTCCTGTAGGCCTAGAAGGCGAACCAGTACCCCTCAGGGCTCTCGCCAGCCTCTTGGCTTGACGATCGCACTGTCATTTCTTCTCATTGCTCCAGTCATCCTTGCGAGCACGGAGGAAGGGGGTCAAGTCAGGGAGAGAATCTCCATCGTCATCATTATCCGAGCTGTCACGGTCATAGTCCCCTAGATCTCCGCCTGCTTGCGCCCTGCCACCTGCGGCTGGTACATTTCCATCCACACTACCTCTGGTATTCCCGTCTTCGGATTCCTGGGGTCTATCGCACCCATCAAACCGTTCCTCCTGGCCATGCTGGTTACCTTCCCCGACGGGGTTAGCCCCTGAAGGTCCTGATGCCGGTAGTGGAACAGGGCATCGCCCACTCGCAGGAGTTGGCTTGGGCGCCGTCTGTCTTCTCCGCAGAAAAGACTGCAACTCTGGACAACTCAAGGGTTGCATCGGTGGCCCAGCATACCTACATGACCCGCAGTACCGACATGTTGGTCGTCCATCTCCTTCTTTCCACCTCCTCCTATGACTCACAGAGGTCCGTGGTCTCTTGCTACACTCATAGGAGTGGTAATGAATCCATCCCATCTGGTTTACTGCCCGCTATCAGCCGGACAGACAGAACACGTCTTGGCTCTCCAGATAGCCACTTGTGATGGTGTGGAGACCGGCGCGAAGACTTGGCTTCCAGGTTGAGGTGGGGATGACCAGTGCCCAAGGAACCCCACCAGCAGGTGTTACTGGCCCGGCGATCGGGGTCCCTGGCCATGGAGCCTCAGTTGCCCGCTCTTGGCAGCGCTATTGTAACGTGTTCGGGCCAGGCCCTAGTCACGTAGCGGTACGATAGGAGTAGATGGCTTCGTGGTCAACGCGAAGCGAGCGCTGCTTGCTAAAGGAGGCTTCGAACGGGGTGTAATAGGAGATCAGAAAGTAACCGTTGAACCAAGTATATTAAGAATACTGTCTGTCGAAGTCAGCTGTTTCCATCGCGGGAATCAGCGGTCTTTAAATACAGCATATCGCTTATCTCCAGTATGAGCGATATTGNGCTCGGAACGTTCCGATCATTTCATTGACTGTCTGTAAGATGTCCCGTTCGTCTTCTATTTCACTTCCTCTGGTTGTCTCAGGTAGGTCGTCCTCCGCGTTGTCTTCTGAGACATCGTAAAGCCTGCACCGGTACTCTGTCATTGTCGGGGGTATTACCGGGACCATTGTTTCGTTGGTAAGGCTCTCTGGCCGCTCCGCTCATCCAATTGGTGTTGGGCTATCAGGTCCTGGCATCCGGAATCCCTCTATCCTTTCGGTTGTAAGATTTTCTATCGGTTCTGGTTCCGGCATCTGGAATGTTGGGGCCTCCGGGTTTAGCAGTGCTGGAATTGTATATGACCTGGGCGTTGGCTGGGCAAGGGTGGATGGCCCTTCTCTGGCACTCATTGGTGTTCCGCCCGTGGTTTGTTGCCATTCCTAGTCATTTATTTCGGGAGACTCTGGAGGGCTCGGGTCGATTTCCGTACTTAGGGGGCTCGGTCATTGACTTGGTGGATAAGGGGTCGACCTTCCCCGTCGTCTAGGATAGTTGTTCGTAAACCGGATCTCGGTTTGATGATCTGGGCAATGATCCACATAACAGTGTGAGTAGTGCAGGGCACTATGTTGGAGCTCTTCGGGTGGCGTACTGTGCAGAGTACACTGGTCACCCCAATCGTTTCTTGCAGTAATTGAGCAGGGGCTTTCGGGGGGTACAGGGGTCTCATTGGGGTACTCTGTATATGAGAAAGGAGGTGAAGTAAGGGAAAGCTCCTGCATGGGTTCCATTGTGTTTGATTCTAGCTCGTAGACCCTGTTATCTGAGATATTATCCGATTCTTTCTTATGATCGTGCACATAGAGTGGATTCAAGTCTGGTTCTCCTTCGTATATCCGGGAAAGGGCATCAGCTAAATAGTCCCTGCTTCCTGGTGCGTAGACTATCTTTGCATCGTATTTCCCCCAAGCACTTAGCCATCTCACCTGTTTCCTGCTAGGGTTCTTGNCGGGAATCAGCGGTCTTTAAATACAGCATATCGCTTATCTCCAGTATGAGCGATATTGCAAAACATTGTATGTATCAACCGATAGCACACGAAATAACACAAGTATCAAACGATACTGTGAAACGAAACATAAAACAATATGTGTATCAACCGATAGCTCATGAAACAATACAAGTATCAAACGATACTGTGAAACCAAATATAAAACAATATGTGTATCAACCGATAGCACATGAAACAATACAAGTATCAAAGGATACTGTGAAACCAAACATAAAACATCCTTGTAACCCGTACCGGTTACACTCCCAAAATAAAATGACAATTTCACCAAACCTAACAATCCAAGGAAATCCCAATGAGCTCCTAATGGCCGGCAGACCCGCTATCCTCCGGATGGGACCCATCCTTATCGTTATCGCTGTCGTGCAGCCATCTCAAGTCCTCCTGCAACATCCACTCCGCACCTTCCAACCATCTCTCCAAGCACTCCCCACATGGCGCTCCACGCACAAAACAACCGGATTCCCAGTAATGTGGCAGGTCCACAAAGTTCCGAACTATCCGGTCCTCCCATTCCTCCATCTCGACATCTATCCGTCCACAATCCTCGCAGTGATCGATGTAGAAAATCTTCTAGTATGCGTCTTGTGGAATGATTTCTAGGTAAAGTAGATACCCCAAAATGAGGTCTCATCCCTTGATGCTAACTTCTGCGTAGGCCGACATTTTGGTTTTTCTTTCTCGCGCACGGGTAATTTGTAAAAAGTTGAAGAATTTTGTAAGAGGTTAAAGGTTTGGAGGTTAGGTGGTTTTTCTTCAGTGGTTTAGTGGCTGGTGGGTAGTATTTATGTTTCGGTGGTGACCTCGCTTAGGTGTTGGCCTCGCTTAGGTATTAGCCTCGCTTAGGTGTTCATAGGAAGGGGGTTGCTGCTTGATTTTGGTTTCTTCCGTTTCCATGCAACCATCACATTTTTCTGTACTCAGGTAGCACCCGCTACCGAAGTGGAAGATATCTGACACTGATTCTCCCCACATTCGTCCCGTCGATTCTGTTGTTATTTCAAAGCATTTGTTGCAGATGTGTATGAACAGTCTGTGTGTAAGGTATCGTCTAGGGATAATATCACGCTTCACCAAGAGTCCCATTAGCTGATGGCGCAGGCTCCAATGTACTTGCTCCTAGTTTGACATTGTAAGGCTGTTGGATGGAGTGTTCTTTTCTTTCGCTATTGCCAGTACTCCGCCGCGGCTAGCCGGGCTAGGTATGCCGCTTCGTCTTGCCTTACCCAATTCTCATCTTCGCTGCTTTCGAAATCGCTTTCGAAATGGGCTGCCCAGAAGCCGTCCTGTATTACTTGGTCTGTGTCTGGGCGCAGGTGTTGAATATCTGGTAGGGTTGGGCTCCATGTCATCATTACCTGGTTTATCGTAGGGGGTAGCTCGTCCTCCGGTTTGTTGTCTTCCCACCATCGATTAACCACTTCCATCGTATTTTCCAATCCCACAAGGGGTTCCCAGCTATTTTCTGTTTCCGGGTACCCCACCCATTTGACTAGGAACTGGTCACGGTCATACCCTTTTCTGTGGTCTTGTATGGTTTCCACTTCCCATTCCGGGTTCTCATTTACCACGATTGGGGGTGGTTTTGTGTGGCTCCTGGCCGGGAAAGAGACATCATGGTTAGGTCGGTATTTTTTCACGGTGGAAGCATGAAATGTCCCTTCTCGGTTTCTGTACATTCTGCCATCCACCTCTACCGTGTAGTTTTGTGTATGCTCATCGTATACGATTATCTTGAATGGTCCACGCCAGTGTGGTTGCAATTTCTTGCTGTGTCCTGATTCCGTTGCGAATAAACTTCCCTATACCAGTAACAAATTACCCTTCATTATCGGTGTATGGTGTCTGCGTCGTTTCGCTGCCGTTCTCGTGCTTCTGAACCGTGCCATTTTAAATGCATTGAATGCCCCGTTCCGAATTGCTTGGTGTCTGTTTAGTAATTCGTCGGCCGCCGGTACTACGGAGTTCTTGAAGTTTGCTAGGGGCAGTTGTGGGTAATTCTTTCCGAAAATGGCTTTATATGGTGACATGCCGAGAGTTTCTGACCGTCCCGCATTCAGGTATGCTGCTGTCTCTGGTATGGCATCAAACCAATTGTTTTGTCTGGCGTTAACTAGATTTCGGAGAGCTGTCTTCAATTCTCGGATTTTTCTTTCGACCTGTCCCTTGGTTTCGTGATGGCCTGGTGCCGCCTTGATATGTTCAATGCCTATCGATCGACACTGTTGTCCCCATACATGTGATTCAAATCTTGGGTCCGCATCGCTCACTAGAGATGTCGGGTAGCCATGGGGTGTAAATGTTTTGTTGCGTAACAGTTCCCAGGTTGCTATTGCTGTTACTTGCTTTGTTGTAGGTATAAGCCACGTGAACCCTGAAAATCTATCCCTCGCAACCAGAATCGTATCCCATCCTCATGAGTTGTGGAGGGGTCCTGCAAAATCAATGGCTATTGATTCGAAGATTTCTGATGGTAGGGTAATTGTTTGGGCCTTTCCTTCTGGCAATTTTGTAGGTTCCTTATTCACCTGGCATGTGTGGCATTGGGCTACATATGCTCTAAAGTCTTTCCGCATTTCAGGCCAAAAT
>PYWC01000050.1:1400454-1429215 GCA_003182015.1 Tuber magnatum
TTCCTTCCTTGGTTTTGTCCACTCCATGTAGGGTAAGCTATTGCGAAGTTGTTATGACCCACCGGTCAAATACTTGAGGTTTTAGGTCGTCCTTTTCGCCCGAGAACGACGGTGGCAGTGGGAGTTTGATTTCAGGTTGTGCTCGCCCAGCCCCTGGATGGGGCGACCCGGCGGCTTCTCCTTCAGACATATCGCGTTCGGATTCCTCGTTACTCGAGTCGTTGTCTGAGTAGCTATCTGGATCTTTGTTAGTGTTATTGTCCGGTGGCTGTTCCGCTACCGAGTAATCTGCTCCTTCTTCTTCCCTTTCTTCCTTCTTAGGTGTCCCGATAGGTATGTTGTCCTTCTTTGGTGGTTGCGCCGGTCCCTTTCCTTTACTGGGGCTGGTGGAAAATAGCCCAGGCAGGGTGGTTGCTGCCTCTACTAGTTCGTCAGTTGACTCACTAAAGGTCTGCTTGGCCAAGTCTCACGCTAATTGTCGTTCTGATTCGTTTATCACGAATTCGCTCTTTGGCCCTATCCGTTTCTTCGGTTGCCTTTTCTTGGTACGGCGTTCTCCTGGGACCTGCTTCCCACTTTGAGTCTCTAATGACTCAATCGTGTCGTTTGGCGCAGCCGAACTTGTATTGGTTCTGCCACTCCCCGCACCTAGCTTCGTTTATTGGACTCTCGTAGGTTGATCAGACCAGGTCCCTGCAGGTTCCTTAACCACTTGCTGAGGTTAAAAAAATGTAACGTGTTCGGGCCAGGCCCTAGTCAGGTAGCGGTACGATAGGAGCAGATGGCTTCATGGTCAACACAAAGCGCATGCTGCTTCCTAAAGGAGGCTTCGAATGGGGTGTAATAGGAGATCAAAAAGTAACCGTTAAACCGAGTATATTAAGAATACTGTCTGTCGAAGTCTGCTGTTTCCATTGCGGGAATCAGCGGTCTTTAAATACAGTATATCGCTTATCTCCAGTATGAGCGATATTGCAAAACATTGTGTGGATCAACCGATAGCACATGAAACAATACAAGTATCAAACGATACTGTGAAACCAAATATAAAACATCCTAGTATCCCGTACAGGTTACAGCTCTACCTGTTCAAAGAACCCAGGTGATGCGGCACGCATCGACAAGAATCCCGGAAGTGCCGACACCAGGGGTAGGAAAGAAGAGGCAGGAGACGGGTCAGAACTTGCGACTGGTACGGGAACAGGTAGAGGAGTAGGTCTTGGGGCGGCATTGGAGGGTACAGGAGTTGCAAGCGACGGTGTTGCAGGCAGAATGTTAGGGGCAGGGGTTGGACAAGGAGTTGGGTCAGGCGTATCAGGAGCGGTAATACCCAGCGGTTTGGACGTCCTTCTCTTTACTTGAAGTCCATCAGTTGGCCAGACCATGGGGCTGCCCGACCGACTGCGGGCAATTGAGGAGTGGGACCGACACGGAGCCTGTAGACGCTCTTAAGCAGGGGGAGATATGGCTGTACCCCTCACCTTGCTGGCTTTCAAGGATCCGTATACCAATTGGGTGCTGGTATGCCCTCCACTGCTCGTATCTGGCTCTCATGGCCAACTCCATGCCAAAATTCCTGGACCTGGTATGGATGAACGGAAGTGGGGGCACGGCCTCTAACATCAGTACGTCATTCTCAGCATCACTGCTATACCCTGCTTGAAAAGCCTTTTCCAAGGCTGACATTCTAGCCTTCAATGCCTGCTGATCCCTTATCATCCGCAGGTATGCTGCTTGCTGCACCTTTATCCATTCCACCACTACCGTAGTGATCTTTGATCGGAACACCTACTGCTGCTGGGTGTTCCAGTTCTTCAGTTCGAGCTTCGTGTCCTCAATCAACTTGGATACCTTCCGGACAATGCAAGCTGCGACAAATTCGTGGGAGAACTCGCTAAAGGGAACCCCATGAGACAGGCGAGGGGGCATGTTGTGGACAAGGGTAGGGTCAGGGAAAAGGAGAGCGCTGTGGCGCGAGAGTCTGTAATCAGCAGATCAAGACATTCAACACCGAACCGAATAGAGGTGGCCTCCAAGAGCAGCTGTTGGCCGTCCCAGTTGATACCGCGAACATCGCTAAAAGGCGAGGAACGAAACGTGTTGGTGGTGTTCTCGTCAAGGTCAAGGCCTGAATCCGAGTTGGATTCCATTCTGGTTCAAAGTTCGGTACTGGCCATTGCGCTTTCCATCCCAGGCAACTTGTTTTAGACAAGGTTACCAGTGTTCACGCAAGGTCAGTGCGACAGGTCAGAAACAATTAATCAGGAGAGGAGTAAAGGGAGGAGTTTGCTTAACCATATAGTGTAATGGGGGCACCCCTAGGAAGACAGATCCCAAGGTGGTGACCGCACTGAACAACTGCAAACTTATCGCCAAAGGTTCATCCAATATAAGAGTAAAGTAAGCGGTAAAACCTAACATCGTTAAGAGTGATGCTTCACTCAATTAAGGTCTAAAGAGGATTGATTGTTGGAGTAGCAGAGTTCTCGCATAGACTTTCAGGTAGTTTTATCTTATGCCAGAAACTCCTCCATCAGTTTACTCCAACCATTCGAGCACAACCATCTCAACTAAGGGCGGTCCGATGGGTCTCCAGGGACACCCTTCGGCCATGCATGTGTGGACACACAGTCTGCTCAGCGTTCCCCTTATGCAGTTATCATTTCTGCGCTGCATTTCCATTTTGCCCGCTGGTGTAAAAACCTCTGTGCATCGGGGTCTTGCCAGTGGCTCACAGTCAAGACGCGGTATGAACTAGACTATCCAGGACACCTTTCCCATTTGCCCCGATCTCTACCTGGCCCCAGAAGCTACTGTTCGTGGTTTATCTATGTACTGTTTGCAGTTCTCGGGCTTCTGGTGTCTTCCGCAGTGGCCGGTGATCCTGAAGGGGTCCAATGGTCGCAACCCATGACCACTACCTCGGACCCACCTTACCTGTGGTAGGAATCATGCTTATAGTATCTCTGCACATCCATTACAGAGCCTATGACGTTGGGGACACTTTCAGGCTTAGTAGGTGGAAAGCTCTCCCGGCTGCCCTGGTACCACCAGCGACTACCTTCGGGACCCCTACGGTTACCTCCCGTTAACTCCTTCAGTTTTGGTCCATTCTACTCCGAACAACTTGGAGGAGGTACTCAACCTTCCGCCCTATGTGTAACGACCCAGCATACGTGAGCTATGGCAGCCGGAACCTACACCCATACAGGTAGCTCGGAGGCGAACTGGTAGGAACCGGCAGGCAAGTGAGTACTTGACCTACGGAGACCTGATGGCCCGGGCTCCGAGATGAGCAGACTTAGTGGACACAAGTATTTAGGTACATGGCTACGCCCAAGATTGGTGTCAGCGTACTTAGGGACCTATGAAGGGCCAATACACAGCTAGGCTAGGTAACTAGAGAAAGGCCGAGTGTGTCTAACCCCGGAAGTGGGATAGACAGGGTAACAGGAGAAAACCCACTTGTCCACCGGACAAGATTACCCTACCCTCAGAACAGGGTTACCCTGCCTTGAGGCTTGGATTACCCTGTTCAAGGGCCTGAGTTACCCTACCTCCCAATACGAAGTCCCTCGGGGAGTTTGGGAAAAATGACTGGAATGTTTGTCACACGAAACCATGCATAATACTGGAATCTGGGGTTCCGGGAGATGCTATTGGGCGAGCTACGCAGCTACGAAGAAGCTGTAAATTGAAGACATTATTCCTATCATGCCCCTCCGGCCCCGCCTTGAGGCCCGGACGTCATGGGCAAACGGTTGCGTAGTTGTGTGCAGTCTAGCAAAGGAGGATCTTTGGAGACCCGCTTGCAACACCGTATACGTTGCTGCCGTCCGGTCGACCGTAAGCTGTTCGCAGGATATATAAGGGGGCATAGGGTGGAAGGTGGAGTACCTCCTCCAAGTTGTTCGGAGTAAAACGGACCAAAACTGACGGAGTTAACGGGAGTTAACCGTGGGGGTCCCGAAGGTAGTCCCGGGTGGTGCCGGGACGACTGGGAACGTTTTGCACCTACCACGCCCAAGGATGTCCCCAACGCCATAGGCTCTGAGAGGGAAGTGCAGAGACACTAAAAGCATGATTCCTACCGCAGGTAAGGTGTATCCGAGGTAGTGGTCATGGGTAGCGCCCATTGGATCACTCCTGGACCACCGTACCCTGCGGAAGACACCGGAAGCCCGAGACTCGTAAATAGTAGATAGATAAACCGCTCACGGTAGCTTCCGGCGTCAAGAAGAAATCAACGCGCATGGGAAGGGTGTCATAGATAGTCTAGTTCAGCAAGGGGTCTTGACAGTTAGCCACTGGCAAGTCCCCGATGCGCAGAGGTTTTCACTCCGGCGGGCAGAATGGAAATGCGCCGCAGAAACGATATGCACATATGGTGAACGCCGACTAGAGCGGGTCGACACATACATGCCCGAAGGGGGTGTCAGGAGACGTGTCGGACCGCCCTTAGCGGAGAAGGGTGTGCTCGAATAGTTGGAGTAAACTGATGGGGGAGTTTCTGGCATAAGATAAAACTACCTGAAAGTCTATGCGAGAACTCTCCTACTCCAACAATCAATCCTCTCGAGACCTTAATTGAGTGAAGCGTCAGGCTTAACGATATTAAGTTTTACCGTCTACTTTACTCTTACATCTGTGTGAACTTTTGGCGATAAGTTTGAAGTTGTTTGGTGCGGTCGCAACCTTGGGATCCATCTTCCTAGGGGTGCCCCCGGTACACTATGCCCTCTTGTATATGTTGCGAACAGTGTATGGTTGACCGGACGGCAGTGACGTATACGGTGCTGCCAGCAGATCTGTAGACCTTCACTTTGCTAGACTGCACACAACTACGCAACCATTCGCCCATAATGTTTGGGCCTTCAGGCGGGGCCGGAGGGGTATGATAGGAATAATGTCCCCAATTTACAGCTTCTTCGGAGGTGCCTAGCTCCTCCAGCACCATCTCCCGGAACCCAGATTCCCGTATTCTGCCAGGCTTCCCGTGAACAAAATTCTGCTCATTTTTCCCAAACTCCGCGAGAGACTTCGTATTGACAGGTAGGATAACCCAGGACTTTGGGCAGGGTAACCCAAGCCCCATGGCAGGATAATCTGATCCCAAGGGTAGGGTAACCTTGTCCAGTGGACAAGATAACTTTTTCCTCTTACCCTCTCTATCCCATTGCCACCGATAGACATTTCTGACCTGTCCCCAGTTACCTGGCCTTACCGGGCAACTGCCCCTTCAGAACTTCCTAAGTACGCGGACACCTCTCCCGGGTATACCCAGGTACCTATGTACCTGGGCAGCCAATTCTGTTCACTCTCGAAGCCTGTGCTATCGGGTCTCCGCAGGTCATGTACTCACTTGCCTGCCTGTCCCTACCAGTTCGCCTCCAGGCTACCTGGATGGGCGTAGGTTCTGACTGCCATAGCTCATGTATGCTGGGTCGTTACAGAGGTGGAGGAATTTGAGGACATGGAAATCAACTCACTCGACATAGAGACTGGGATTGAGTGCTACTGAACCCTTCCAGCCTCCAATCTACACTACCACCCTGCTCTGGAAGGAACTGTCTCGATTAAAGGCACATGGACCCAGGTATTGTTTGATACAGATGCAGTGGGTGCAGTCCTCATTGGCAACACCTTTTTCATAACCCAGGGCATCTCCACTCACCTAACAAAAGCACCAGTTGCTGTGAACATGACTAGGAAGGGATCACGATTGAGAAGTCATAAGACTAGTGACGTAACCAACCAACTCGCATTGGCTAGGCTGTCAAACCAAAGCATCAGGGTTGGAAATTTGGCGTAATATGATGCGCTAATAGGGATACCTTTCCAGGTCCAGCACAGGGTTGTTATCTGGTATAGTAAAGTGGCGATTAAACTCCATCGGAAAAAGGTCTGTGTACTATGTAAACCAAATAGTGTGGAGTTCAGAGCAGCAATTTGAGAAACTGAACAAGATGGAATCCCTGCAGAGTTTGCTAATATATTCCCTGAGAGGATTCACCAGGCTTTGCTACCTCTTCGAAAAATAAACCAACACATTTGCCAGAAAGATATACCATGTTTGTGGAACCAACTAACCTACACTATACTTGAAGCATAAAAAGGAAAATTATGCAACAGAATAAATGAGAAGTTACGGACTAGGGTTATCTACCAAACTGAGTCCCCAGGTATAGTGTCGATGTTTGTACAGCCACAATGCGATGGGAGGGTCAGGCCACTACTACACTTGAAACTATGAAATAATAATAGTTATAGACAGCTCGTCAATCTGAAATCAGCCACATAACCCAAATACTAGAAAAAGTACCACATTTCGAACCAGGATAGAGCTCAGTGATGCCTACTGCCAGACCTGAGTTGAACCAGGAAGTGAGAGGTTCAATACCTTTAAAACCACTTTTGGCGGAGTTGCGAGCAACATTATGCTATAAAGTGACATGAATGCACCCTCTACCTGCATGCCCATCACGGAAGATTTACCCAGTGACTTTTGACATAACTTTGCGTGAGTGTATAGTGATCATATCCTTATTTGTTTTAACACAAAAACCAAGCATGTACAACATATGAGCAGAGTATGTGAGTGATTATGGCAGGCAAGGTTTTATGCCAGCAAAAAGAAGTCAACACTATTTGCAAAATCACGGAAAGTACTCGCACCTGTCATAGATGATAAAGAGATTAACACCTCATCTTAGAAGCCAGCTTCTATTGGAGAATGGGCAACACCAAGACACCAGAAGGAAGTGCAGTGATTCCTGGGCCGGGTAAACCAAAGTGTGCAATACCTACAACACAATGCTACTGTAATGGTACCGCTTACCAGTCTGACCAGAAAGGCAGAATTTGCCTGGACAGACACAGATGATAAAGCTATATCCAACATCCAAGACCTGCTCAAATGAGTACAGGTGGTCAGACTGATATACTATAACTGAGGAGAATACATACACCTGATAACCGATGCCTTTGATATTGAGGTTGGAGCATGGGTTAGCCCGGGGTCAACACATGAAACAGGTTACTTGGCAGCTCTCTATAGCTGAAAGTTTACAAACTCGCAAGGCAATTATGGCACTACAGAAAGGGAGGCACTGCCGGTAATCTGTGTACTCCAAGCATTCAACTATATGCTTATGGGTTCCACATTTACAATCATCACCAACTACTAACCAGTGGTAAACTTGAAGACTGATGGGGCTCCTGGCGGAAGTAGGACCGAATGGGTAAGTGAACTAAACAAGTATGATGCCAAGATACTGTACGGTCCAGGACAAGAGAACTGTTTAACGGATGCACTCTCCGACATGTATGAAGACGAGGATGACCTGACCCCACGACCTATCCTCTATAGCAACCTGGATGACAAGGATATCTCTGACTCCAGCTCCTATGAAAACCCATTTATAGCACTACCCTCAATAGCTCAGAAAACCATTACTACCTCCCCATCATTCTCAGTGCAGTTCCAGAAACTGCACAATTGCTGCCAACTTGAGATAGGGGAAGATGACCTCCCCTTATACGGTGGTACTAGCTATGGTTCGTTATGGAATGAACAAACATCTCAGGCAGTAGCAGCACTATCTGTTGAACTGATACGACCACCATTAACCCTCTTGGTACTCAGTGACAACAACCCCATACCATTCCAATAATAGAAACCGATATGGCAACCACTCCAGGAAGCCCGCCAGGACTGCCTACAGTGGAACCCCTATGTAGAGGCTCACTTAACGTTTGCAACAAGGAACTAATTATATCAGTCATGGCCCCTCTGATGGATACCTACCTCTGCACCCTCTAGGAGCTGCTGGATGTAATGAGTCAGTGTACATAAGCTATGGCAGCTGGAACCTACACCTATGCAGGTAGCCAGGATGCGAACAGGTAGGAACTGGCAGGCAAGTAAGTACTTGACTTGGGGAGACCCGTTGGCCCGGGCTCCAAGATGAACAGAAACATGTGGCAAGGGTGTTAGGTACTTGGCTATACCTGGGAGCAGTGTCAGCATACTTAGGGACCTGTCAAGAGCAGTGACTACGCGAAGCCGGGGAGCTGGGGAAAGGTAAGAAGTTTGTATCTCCACCGACGGAATAGACAGGGTAATAGAGTAATGCTAGCTCATCCACAATACAAGTTTACCCTACCTTCAGGAGCAGGTTACCCTGCCATGGGGTCTGGGTTACCCTTTGTAAGGTCCTGGGTTACCCTTCCTTTCAATACAAAGTCCCTCATAGAGTTTGGAAAAAATCGCTGAAATGTTGGTCACACAAAGTTAGGCATAATACTGGAACCTGGTGTTATGAGAGATGCTATTGGGCGAGCTACGCAGCTCCGAAGAAGCTCTAAATGGAACATATTCTCCCTATCATGCCCCACCAGCCCCGCCGTCAAGCCTGCATGTCATGGGCAAACGGTTGTATAGATGTGTGGACTTTAGTATAGCGGAATCTTTGGAGACCTGCTTGTAACACTGTATACGTCAGTGCTGATGGTCAACCATAGGCTGTTCGTAGGATTTACCAGCAGGCATAGGGTGGACGGTAGAGTACCTGCCGCAAGTTGTTCATAACAAAGCGGACCAACACGGAGGTAGTTAATAGGGGTCAACCGTGGGGGTCCCAAAGGTAGGCCTGGATGGTGGTGGAGCTACCTAGAAGGTATTACACCTACCAAAGCAATACGTACCCACGACAGTACAGACTCTGAAAGGGAAGTACGGAGACACTAAAAGAATGATTCTTACCACAGGTAGGATGGATCCGAGGTAGTGGTCATGGGTAGCGCCCATTGGATCACTCCCAGACCAGCTTTACCTGCAGAAGACACTGGAAGCCAAAGAACCGTAAACAGTGGATAGATAAACCGCTCACGGTAGCTTCCGGGGTGAAGTAGAGATCAATGCATATAGGAACAGTGTCATAGATAGTCCAGTCCATCTGGTGTCTTGACTGGTTGTAACGACCCAGTATACATGAGCTATGGTAGCAGGAACCTACACCCATACAGGTAGCCCGGAGGCGAACTGGTAGGAACCGGCAGGCAAGTGAGTTCTTGATCTGCGGAGACCCGATGGCCCGGGCTCCGAGATGAGCAGACTTAGTGGGCACAAGTATTTAGGTACATGGCTACACCCGAGATTGGTGTCAGCATACTTAGGGACCTATGAAGGGGCAATATACAGCTAGGCTTGGTAACTGGAGAAAGGCCCAGTGTGTCTGTCTCCAGAAGTGAGAAAGATAGGGTAACAGGAGAAAGTCCACTTGTCCACCGGACAAGATTACCCTACCCTCAGGACTGGGTTACCCTGCCTTAAGGCTTGGGTTACCCTGTTCAAGGACCTGAGTTACCCTACCTTTCAACACAAAGTCCCTCGGGGAGGTTGTGAAAAATGACTGGAATGTTTGTCACAGGAAGCCATGCAGAATACTGGAATCTGGAGTTCCAGGAGATGCTATTGGGCGAGCTACGAAGCTACGAAGAAGCTGTAAATTGAAGACATTATTCCTATCATGCCCCTCCGGCCCCGCCTTGAGGCCCGGACGTCATGGGCAAAAGGTTGCGTAGTTGTATGCAGTCTAGCAAAGGAGGATCTTTGGAGTGCTGCTTGCAACACCGTATACGTTGCTGCCGTCCGGTCGACCGCAGGCTGTTCGCAGGATATACAAGGGGGCATGGGGTGGAAGGTGGAGTACCTCCTCCAAGTTGTTTGGAGTAAAGCGGACCAAAACCGGCGGAGTTAACGGGGGTTAACTGTAGGGGTCCCGAAGGTAGTCCCAGCTGGTACCAGGGCAACTGGGAGGGTTTTACACCTACCAAACCTAAAAGTGTCTCCAACGCCATAGGCTCAAAAAGGGAAGTGCAGAGACTCTAGAAGCATGATTCCTACCACAGGTGAGGTGGATCCGAGGTGGTGGTAATGGGTAGCGCCCATTGGACCGCTCCCGAACCACCATATCCTGCGGAAGACATCGGAAGCCCGAGACTCGTAAATAGTAGATAGATAAACCACTCACGGTAGCTTCCGGGGTCAAGTAGAAATCAACGCACATGGGAAGGGTGTCATAGATAGTCTAGTTCAGCAAGGTGTCTTGACAGTTAGCCACTGGCAAGTCACCGATGCACAGAAGTTTTCACTCCGGGGGGCAGAATGGAAATGCACCGCGAAAACAATATGCACATATGGTGAACGCCGACTAGAGAGTGTCGACACACGCATGCCTGAAAGGGGTGCCATGAGACATGTCGGAGCACCCTCAGCGGAGAAGGGTGTGCTCGAACAGTTGGAGTAAAGTGATGGGGGAGTTTCTGGCATAAGATAAAACTACCTGAACATCTATGCAAGAACTCTCCTACTCCAACAATCAATCCTCTCGAGACCTTAATTGAGTGAAGCGTCAGGCTTAACGATAATAGGTTTTACCATCTACTTTACTCTTACATCTGTGTGAACTTTTGGCGATAAGTTTGAAGTAGTTTGGTGCGGTCGCAACCTTGGGATCCATCTTCCTAGGGGTGCCCCATTACACTGGTAGCCATTGGCAAGGTACCGATATGAAGAGGTTTTCACTAGATTGGGTAAAATGGAAATGCAGCACAGAAACGACAACTATATAAGGTGAACTCCGACCAGATAGTGTCGACACATGCATGCCTGAAGGGTGTGCCAGGAGACATGTCCAGCCACCATGAGCTGAGAAGGGTGTACCCGAATGGTTGCGGTAAACTGATCCTGTCATTTCTGATATAAGTTAAAACTACTTGACAGTCTATATGAGAACCCTCCTACTACAACAATCAATCCGCTCCAGACCTTAATTGAGTGAAGCGACAGACTTAACTATATTAAGTTTTATGGTTGACTTTAATCTTACATTTTTGTGAACTTTTGGCGATAAGGGTGAAGTTGTTTGATACTCCTGGAACCTTGGTATCTATCTTCCCAGGGGTGCTCCTGTTACACTGGAGGAAGAAGACACAGGACGAATCATGATCAGAGCACAACAGATTGAAAGTAAGCAGCACATTATCCATACATCTCATGAGGTGCCAAGTGTTTTCAGATAATGGATGGTATCCATATACTGACCCAAACCGATCTGCTGGCAACTTGTGATACGCGCTGGACAAGGAGACCCGAAAGGAGCCCATATGGTAGACTGAATACTATACGTAGGAACCCATTATGGTAAATACGGCCTCCTTATTCCCAAAGAGTAGGTCTTCGATAGGAAAACCCTACGGGAGTTTCTCATCAATGAAATACATGGCAAAGGACACTATAAAGAAGAAACAAATCTCCTCTATACAACTGAATACGTTTACTGGCTTAAGATAAGGATAGACCAGCATGATTATATAAAGCAATGTGACACCTAGTGGATGAACAAGGAACCGACCCACAGACCACAAGGAAGGACCCAAACACTTGACCCAGCCTCCGCGGTATTTGAGTTGATTGCATTCATTTTGCAGGATCTTTCAAGCAGTGAAAAGCATTTGACCTTGTCCTGATAGCTGTGGATCGATTAAGTAGCTATGTGTAGCTTGTACCTGCTAACACCATAGTTATGGCAGAAGCAACCACGAGATCCCTAGAACAAGAGATCCTTACCAGTTACGGCCATAATCTATCAATAATTGCTGATACTAAGCCTCACTTCAGATTGAACTGGGTGAAGCAGACATGCAAATCCCTTAGAATCAGACATGTGATAGGGGTGCCTGACCACCATGAAACCAGTGGACAGGTTGAACGAAAGATCCACAATCTCAAAACCAGCCTATGGAATGTGGTCAGCATACTAGAGATGACCTGGGAACCCCTTCCTTACTATCCTCGCAGTATACCACAATGCAGGGTTCTCAGAAACTTTCCATATCTCACCATAAAGGCAATCTATAGATGAAACTACCTCTTGCCACCAATACCCATTGTTAAGAATTCAGCAGTTCTGGCCTCAAATGACTACCAGAACTGGCACCAGAACAAGCAGAACTCAGCTTTCCAAGTAGTGAAGCAAGCATGACCGAGTAGTGCAACCACTGCTGCATGATGCAGAAGGCCTCACCAACCAATAGTGAGTGGAGCACTGGTCTTAGTACAAGGAGTACTGTTTGCCACAATGTTTGGGAGAAGTAAGAAGCTACAAGCTCGTGGGCGAGGGCCATTGAAAGTACTAGCATTGGATGAATTTACCGAGAACCACAATGTGAAGATGGAAGGCGAAAGCTACTACAAGGACCCAGGTGTCCTCCACTCTACCTCAGGAAAAGATTACTACCCAAACGAGGACCAATGATTCCCTGAATGAGCCCATACTCGCCCAACCCCAATCCTGATACACGAGAACCCGGGTTAAGAAGTTGAGGCAATCTTGAAGCACAGAAAACTATACAATAAGAGTGAAATCCTGGTAAAATAGCAAGGATATCCCGAAAGTGAAGACCACTGGGAACCTCTGGAAGGCCTCGAGCACAGTATGGAGCTGGTGGAGAAATGGTGGGAACACAACAAGAAAGGAAAACCACTGAACATAGAACTGATCTCAATAGCAATCTCCAGACCAGCTATGAGACACCAGTCACCAGAAATACCCAATACTGGCCGGTTGTGACAAGAGATTAATGAAGGAGCTTTGAACGAAGGCTTCTGGGCAGCTCATTTTGATAGTGAATTCAAATCGACCAGTGAGGAGGATGAAGTGATAGAGGACACACCACACACCCATTACCCGATTCTACCACCTCTACATTGAAACAATAAGGATGTCAAACTATGTAGAACATAGTATGGGGCAGCGCTACCAGCTTGTGGGACTGTTAGTAAACCGCAGTACTATCTCATCTACTGAATATTACTCCAAGATCTGGTATTCTTACTGCAAAGAATGTGGGATGGTCCAAGTAGTTTGTGAGAACAATGTCGCAGTGGGGGCCCACTGTGACCTTCCCTGGTATGAAAGTGGTTTCTTTGTTAAAGTTGGATTTTGTGCTTCTTGTTTATCGTCTAATTACATGGTGGACAATGATTTCCTTGCACAAGAAGGTTATGGCAAGCTGGAGTTGTTACAGAATTTTCATTTACAGGATTGTTAGTTTTGTTTGAGTTAAATAGTTGTTTTATTTTGGAGAATATCACCGGTACGGGTATTAGGTCATGTTTTATATTTTGCTTTATAGTATCATTTGATACTCGGTATGTTGCAAAGGTATCCCAGGATACTTTGAAATGTTTTATGTTTTATTTCCCAGTATTATTTGATGCCCACTATGTTTGAAAGGTATCTTTGGACACTTTGAAAGGAACTATGTTATTGGCCATACTGGCGATAAGTGAGAACTTGTATTTAAACACTTCTCATTCTACGAGAGAAACAATACACTTCAACTGACTGGATTCTTAATATACTTGGTTGAACAGTTGCTGCTTGGTCACCTATTATACCCCTTCGAACCTTCCTTTAGTCTACACATCTCTTACCTCTTGCGGAGCATGTAGGCCACCCATTACCATCCTACTCAAAGTGTGATTCACGCCCTAGATGTAAACACATTACAGTTGTTGTCCAACCTTTCAACCAGTTGGTGTAAGCTGTTAGAGTCTCAGGAGGGTCAGCATGGGTGGTCAGCACATCCTTTTGTTCCCAGCTGAGGCCATAGTAAAACGCTCCTCACTTAGCTGCACTATTCCTGTTGATGTCAGTGGCCAGGCACTGGATATCTAGAAGGTATTCCATGAATATGTAGTTCTTCCGGGCAAGATCCCTTATTCCTGCTTCCACGGTAGCAACACCATTGGGGTCTCCAAATGCTCCTTCAAGTACACCCAACGGGGCCTCATTGTTTGGATAGTGGAGAGCCTTGGTGGTAATATTGGGTTGGACCTTCAGGAAGGCAGGCCTGGTCAGAAGGCTGAGAGCATATGCCAAATAGTGTTGTTCACTGGCAAACTAGTGGGTATCCCGGCAGAGTTTCATACGTAGTTGAGTGGTGAAGAGATAGTATTTGTCCCCTGTACCATCGAACCTCGCAGGGTTTTTGATAGAGGCTTTCGTGCCACTACCAGGTGGTGCAGCAGAACCTCTGGTGATATTGGCAAGGGCATTGTTGAGTGAGCTGACAGTGGCATTGGATGGTGTCAGGTCCTATTCAGTGGTGGCAAGATGGGCGTCGAAGCTTTGGCCTGTGAGGCAGAGGGTCCAAAGCCCATGGATTTGTGTGTGTAGCTGTTGTTGTAGTCATTCATCAGCAGGAGACCTGGTCTGTGATGGTATAACCCCATCGCAGTATGTGACCTTAGGATATACTAGAGTTGCGCAGTCAACAAGTTGAGTTTGACATGCTTTTCTAATGTTTGTCTGATGGCTAGCCCTAGCAGGACCAGCCATCACAAGTTGTATATAGACTCTCCCTTGTTTTCTTTTCTTGTTGAGCAGAACAGAACCTCAATTGTGATTCATCAATTTCGATCACTCCTTTCTCCGCCCATGTTTCTTCACTTTCCCCTCCGGTGATCCCTTGTTATTATTTCTTCTCCTGTGGTACCTTTCCTTACATCCAGTTCTCCTTCCTTCAGATTGTTGCTATTAGGTTATGAGCCCGGATCCTCAACACTGGTCATTAGTCAATGATAAGAAAGAACCTTTTTTTGTTAAATCAGAACAAATACGCGATAAGTTCTGCTTATGGTATGTCAAGTTCTAATGAGCAGCACCATTAGCAGTGAGAACAGGGATGAGCTTCGCCAAGCTTGATGGATCCAATTATAGGATCTGGGCTATACGGATGACAGATTACCAACAAAGAGAGGGTTGGTGGGGCTTGATGATACAGGAGGAGGGGATGATAGAAAGGCTGAAGGCTGAAGAAGCAGACAAGAAGTTGGAGAAGTACCAGGCCCAGAGGTATCGGATCCAGAAAGCAATCGGTACAGTACGTTTGAGGATGGCAGCTACCATCGTGGTTGGTTGCTATAGATCAAACTCAAAAACACCGGTGAAGGTCTGGAACAATGTGAATGTCAATTACAAGACTGCCACAAGTTATGATTCCAATCACTGGCAGAAGGAGCTATATGAGTGTACCTTGAAGGAGCCTGGTACAGTTCTTGAGTACCTGAATCGGATTCGTGAGCTGCGGGATAAGCTTGTTATATGTTAGCAGCCCCCAACACATACTTAACTTATTTTTCACAGCTTCCAAGATTTACCAAAGACGTCAGAGTGGAAAACCTGTATAATAGTGACTAAAGCATTACTTCCATCGCAAACAACCATTACCAGATATACCAAGTTAAAGTTACTTCTCACAGCCTATGGAGTAGAACTCCAGAGAGAATGGTCTATCACAGTGGGACAAGCTCTATTTACCAACAGCAAGAGGTATGAAGGAAGGTCTTGCAATACTCAATGCCAATCAAATTGATCCTCTGCCCAAGAGCAAGAACCGAGTTCGTACTCCATTGCCTTTACTGGAGTGTACCTTAATTGTGGTAACGTAGGGCACAAGAAGGCTGACTGCTGGCAAGGGAGGCAAGATAGTGATGTCATCAGAGGAGCAAGAGGAGCAAGGCAGGATTCTGGAAGAAGGCCTGCAAGGCAAGATTGGTCCAAAGCACCGAATGGTCATATTTGGTTGAGTGAAAAGCAGGAGCTACAAGAGGAAACTGGAGATATGAATGGTAAGGCTATTGAGAACATGTGGAGAGGAGTTGAGTTGTCAGATAAAATGAGTGGATTATTGATTCTGGGTGTACAAACCACATGACTGGCTATAGACATATGTTTGTAGAAGGAACCTATCTTTCATTACCAGCAAACCAACATTAGATGAAAACTGCAATCGGGGAGCTCATCTTAGCATCAGGTAGTGGAAGTGTCCAGACCGGTATATGGATACCTGCTGGCAGACCCGAGGAGCCATTCTTGACCAATAGACTTTATATACCTGGAGGAATAGAAAGCAAACTTATATCAGTCAGCCAATTGACCCAGAAAGGTATCAGCATTGAGTTTCTAGATACCATTCTGGAGTTCTACCAAGATGGAATCCCGATAGCTTTGGCAGAAAAATACAACAAGTAGTACAAATTGATCCAAAATGAGAAGCCTTCTCCTTGTGAATTACGGATGTCTGTCAAAGACAACTCGATAACTACTTTGTGGCATTATAGGTTTGGGCATCTCCACATACCTGCAGCTTTGAAGATGAGCAATGCAGGGGAAGTGCATGGAATACCATATTTGAAGTCAAATAATTCAGAGAACCGCTGTACTACCTGTCTTATAGGAAAAATGACGTGTACTCCCTTTAAAGCCTCCCTTCAAAAGAGAACAGTTCCCCCAGCATTGGTGCACTCTGATCTCTGTGGACTAATGTGGAACAAGTTGATGGGTGGATGTCATTACTTTACACTTTTCATGAATGACTTCTGGAAATATATGACTGTTTATTTTTGCAAGACAAAGGATGAAGCAGCCAGCCATTTTCAAAGATACAAAGGCACTGTTGCGAACCGTGTCCCTGATCAGTCAAAAGGGTATCATATCAAGACGATCAGAACTGATGGAGGTGGTGAATAGTCCAGCAGTGAGTTCCAGGAGGAACTCAAGAGGTATGGTATTGAGTGGCAAGCAACAATACCATATGCACTATAAGAAAATGGAGTTGCCGAAAACAGTAACTGTCTTCTCACAGGGAGAGCCAATACACTTTCACAGCATGCTGGAGTACCAAAAGGTTCTTGGGCAGAGGCTCTGCTGGCCACAGTATACTTAAAAAATTCAAGTTTAACAAAGGGGATATATGGGGTGGACTGCACACCACATGAGTTATGGTTTGGATTGAAACTAGATATCAAACACCTGAGATTATAGGGGTGTGTTGTATATACTTTTATACACTCCTGAAAACATGTGGATAAAAGGTGGGGTCCTCAAGCTGAAAAGGTGATGTTTGTTGGCTATACAGCAACAACAAAGCAGTATTGAGTTTGCAATACTGCAACCAAGAAGTTGGTTTTATTCCGTGATATTAGTTTCGATGAGAATAGGTCATATATCTCAACAACAAGTCACAAACTCTTTCTTTACTTTATCAATGAATTGGACATTCAAGATTATCCCACCTCTTAGTTCAAGTCTGAGTCACCAAGTCCTCTATGAAAAGAAGGAATCTATCAACCCCGATTACCACCACGTCTTTTATCAAAGACACCTGTACAAAATAGGAGAGAGGGAGTATTGTCAGATTGGGGGAGAGGCAAGACTCCCAGTGTAAGTCATGGAGATCATTTAGTAAAAGAAATAGAAACCAGTCTTGGTCTTTTCTGGTATGTGCAAGATGGTCATCAAAGGAGATGTGGTCCAGAAGTGCTGGAGAAGGGAGTACGGTGGGATGTGAGACAAAGTGAGTCAGGGGTGCTTACTGGTGGAGTGAGTCAAAATTTGGAAAATACTGTGGAGAGAGGGGAAGATGTTACCAATCTTAGAATGGACTACATGTTTATGGTTACGAATAGACTCCAATCAATCACTGCAGTCTTGAATAGCCCCAGTCAACCACAGTGGATTACCGTGATCAACTCTGAGTTGGAATCTCTAGAGGCTCATGATACATGGTTGGTAGTATCAGCAAATGATGTAAACAGAAAGGATTTACAGACCATTACATCATGCAAGGTTTTGAAAGAAAAGGTTGATGAAGATTGACTGGTTGCACGTCATAAGACTTGATTGACTGCACATGGCTTTTGACAATACCCCGGTATCAATCTTGTCGAAACCTATAGTCCAACAATCTCTTTTCCTGCTATTCCAAACATTTTATCAAAGGCGCCAGTTGAAGACAATGAGATCATGCAACATAATATTACTACTGCATTTTTTGGAAAGCGAAATTCAAGAACTATCATACCTCCAACTCCCCAAAGGGTTTGTGTTATCCTCTGAAGGAAATGTCATTCTCCAAGATGTTTGTATTGTTAATAAAGGTTATGCTGAGACTGGAACTAGAGATGTTATCATCCAATTGAAGAAGAGTTTCTATGGTACTAAGCAGCCAGGTTGTAACTGGTACGATATGCATGAGTTACATCTGAAGACAGAGCTATGAATGGAGAGCTTCCAGTATGATGCTAGAATTTGTACTATGAAGTGCAGAGCCACCATAATCGTTTGGGTTGATGGCGTGGTACTTATTGCGAGCAAGACAGAGGTTGCAGGAATGAAGTGAGCTATTAGTAGAAGATTCAAGGTCAAGGGTCTTGGTGCCATTAAGTTTTTCTTGAGTATGTTGGTCGAAAGGGACTGGAAAGAGAAGAAAATTTACTTGCGCCACGCAGCATATCTGAAAAATGTTCTTACAAGGTTTCAGATAGAGAATAGTAAAGGTTGCGCAACCCGAATGGATCCAATGTGCAAGCTCCAGAATCGAGTGGATGAAGAAGAGGTAGCGGACCAGGCTTTATATTAAGAAGTAGTAGGATGTTTGATATATGCAGCTATTACAACGAGACCCGATGTCCTATATGCAAGTGCAATTGTTGGCTGTTTTCCTTCCAATCCGTCACCTGTCTACTAGACTGCAGTAAAGTGTGCCTTATGTTACCTCCAACAAACACAAAATTTAGGCTTGAGTCTTGGCAACAAGACAATAGAACCATTGGGGGAGTAGGCAGCAGTCCTGAAAATGCTTCTATTGTTGTGTTTGTAGATGTGGATTTTGCTAGAGAAGTGAATAGGATAAGATCAACACGTAGGTTTATCATCCAGGATCAGTATGGAGCAGTTGTCCATTAGAAGTCACAAAGGCAAAAGATGCCGGCAAAATCAACTGCAGATGTAGAATTTAATGCCACAGCGCTTGCAGTGGAGTAGGCAATGTGGCTTGAAAGGCTACAAGGAGGATTATACAAAAGAGAAAGTGGAAGTGAAGAGAGACCTCTGGTATCTGCGTTTAATAATAACCAAGCATGTATTGCCAGTTCGGGTAAGAGGCAGTTTAAATCTTCTACGTGACATGTGAGTGTGAAGTATTTCTGATTGTGAGAGCTGGTGAATGATCGAGATGTTGAAATCTCCTATGCAAGAACAGATGAAATGGTTGCGGATGGACTTACACAGGCTTTAGAGAAAGGGTAGCATCAGCAGTTTCGTAAGATGTTATGACTTTCTATCTAATTTGTTTATATTCTTTTACTATACTTTGGGTTGAAAAGTTTGGAACTGTTTTTCGTTATTTTTGTAGACGAGGACGATGGGATTAGCGGGAGTGATGGTATAACCCCATCACAGTACCTGACCTCAGAGCATACTGGAGTTGAGCAGTCAACAAGTTGAGTGTGACTTGCTTTTCTAATTTTTGTCTAATGGCTAGCCCTACCAGGACCAGCCATCACAAGTTGTGTATAGCCTCTACATTGTTTTCTTTTCTTGTTGAGCAGAACAGAACCTCAATTATAATTTATCAATTTCTATCACTCCTTTCTTCTCCAGTATTAATGGACTTTCCCCTCTGTTAATCCCTTATTGCTATTTCTTCTCCTGTGGTACCTTTCCTTCCATGCAGTGCTACTTTCCACAGATTGTTGTCATTAGCAGGGACAGGCAGGTTAACAGTCTACAGGAGGCTGTCTTGGATGTGGCTGAGATAGTTGTATCCCTAGTCATAGGCCAGGTTGCATAACTATTTATTTGATAGCTTGGCAGTCTGGTTCATGTTGGTGAAGGGCTCAGGAGGAACTCTAATTGATCCCAACATGGTGTGGTGTGGGTTGGATCCTCATAGATGTCACAGTGTGTAATGGCCAGGGTCTGTGTAGGGTTAAGGACAGATAGTCCAAGACAAATGACAGTAGACTGAACAAGGGAGAGGGACGAGTGTACTAACCGGATGTATTTGTATCAAGGCTTAGGAGGGTCAAGGACATGGTCTCAGGGATCAGGGTCAAGGTTCACAGGTTCTGCTGATATGAAGGAGAAACAAAGTTGTATTTTCTAAGTACAGGTGTAGACAGGAAATTAGCAGCTTGCATCAGAAAAGTAAATTGCACAGGGGCACACCCCTGTATATAACAAAGGAAAATCCTCCACTGACAAATCCGGATACCTCTAACCTGTTCCTTCTACACAGCCACAATCTCCCATCAGTTTCCATTAGATTTGAGTATGCGGGATCTCGGCTAAGCAACTCTTTGTATCCTGATGCACTCATTCAAACCCTCTGTTCTCATATATGTAACCCGAACCCAATGCCATCATACCCCAGTCATGTGGTCATGACAAACTTGGAGATATTACTCCTGTCACACCATTCCAGCCGTGCCCAAAGTGTAGACGTCATAAACAAACAGTTGTGTAGTTGTGTGCAATTCAACAAAAGAGGACTTGTGAAGATTGGCTTATAACACCATATACCCTCTGTGCATCTACGCAATCTGAAGCCATTTGCAGGATATATAACGAGGCATAGATGAGAAGTTGAATTACCTTCTCTAAATACTTCTGAGTAAAATGGGCTAGCACTAATGGAGATAGCAGAGTCTAATTGTCATGGTCCCTGGGATGGTCCTGGTTGGTACTGTAGATATCAGGGAGTGTTTTGTACCTATTAAGCCTAAACGTGCCCCTATCTCACAACCTTTGGGAGGGAAGTTTGAGGACACTAAAATCATTATTCACATCATGACTGAAGTAGTTTCGAGTCTGGTGGTCATGGGTGGTGCCCATTGTATCACCTTACCAAACACCCCACTGGGGGAGTTTCTGGAGGCCTTGGGCCCAATTGAAGAAGATAGAATAGATAGACTAGAGAAGCAAATACGGTCTTGCATAGAGGAACTGTATATGAGAGGGTATTTATATATTGCTAGGCTCTCGCAGGTGTCTTGACTGTTAGTATAATATGTATGGAGTGGGGTCCTATTCATATGGTATTAGCGTAGGAGCAGATGGCTTCTTAATTATAAAGAAGTGAGCATTGTGTACTAAAGGAGGCTTTGAAAGAGTGTAACAGGAAATCAAGAACGTAATCATTCAACTAAATATATTAGAAATACTGTCAGTCAAAGTCTGCAATTTCTATCCTGGATATCAGCAGTCTTTAAATACCACTTATTGCTTAGATCCAGTCTGAGCAATGTTATAAGACCTTGTATTTATCAAGTGATACTATAAGAAACAATTCCAGTATCAAATGATACTGTAAAATCAAAGTAAACATTTTGTCGATTGAATGTTACTATATGAAACAATACAAGTATCAAACAATACTATGAAACCAAACATAAAACATGGTCTCTATCAAATAATACTATATGGAACAATACCAGTATCAAATGATACTGTGGAACTAAACTCCAAACATTATGCATATCAAATGATACTACATAAAACATTGTGTGTATCAAATGATAGTATACAAAACAATATAGTATTAAATAATACTGTGAAATCAAACATAAAATATAATCTTGTACCCATACCAGTTACACTCTCAAAATATAATAACAATTTCACCCTCATGTCATCCTCCAATATCTATTCTGTACCCTCTAACCATCTCTCCAAATTCTCTACACATAGTGCCTCGCATACAAAACAACCAGATTTTCACTATGCTAGCAAATCTATTCAATCATAGACTGTTTGATTCGTCCAATCCTTCCTGTTGATATCAATGTGCCGATATTCCTGGTAGTAGTCGATATAAAATATTTACGCATCATTGCTTAGCGGAATCATTTTACAGTATACTAGCAGTCCTAAATACTGGTAGTGTAGTCTCCAGCTAACCTCCTTATAGTTTGATATTGTGAGGCTATTGGATGGTGGTCTTTCTTTTTAGCTAAAGTCAGTATTCCTCTTCTCCTTACTATGCCTGGTATGTGGCTTCATCCTCCATTACCCAGTACTTATCTTTGCTGCTCTCTAATTTGCTCACGATATCAGCAGACCAGAAACTGTCCTTCATTTGTTCATCTGTATCATGTTAGGCTCTTTAGATCTCATGTAGTGTTGGGATGCAGGCTACTGTCACTTGGTTTATCATAGAAGCTAATTTATTGTCAGGTTTGTTGTCCCTCCATTCTTGGTTTGGTAGTTCAATTTCATTTTCCAATCTTTCTTGTAGTTCACAACTGTTTTCTATTTTGTGGTATGCAGACTATTTTACCAAGAACTGGTCACAGTCATATTGTCTCCTATGGCCATGTATCACCTTCACCTCCCATTCCAGTTTGTCATTTACCACAATTCCCCTGGGATTCATATGGCCTTTTCCAGGCTAGGTAGTATTGGTTTTAGGTAAATACCTTTTTATGGTAGATGCATGAAAGGTCGCTACCCAGTTACTGTATATTTTTCCATCTATTTCTACCATACAGTTTTCAGTATAGTCATTATATTCAATTATCTTGAAAGGTCCTTGTAGGTGGCGTTGCAATTTCCTACTTTATTCAGATTCAGTTGTGAAAAGGTTGCAACATACTAGCAGTTGGTCCCCTAACCTGATAGCAGTATGGTGTCTGCATTGCTTTGCTACCATCCTCATGCTTCTGAAACATGCTAAATTTATTGTATTAAACCTAGTATTATAGATCGCTTGGTGTCTGTTTAACAATTCATCAGCTTCCTGTACTGTGGAGTTCTTGAAATTTACTAATAAGAGATATAGGTACTTTCTTCCAAAAACAGCTTTGCACAGGAACTTAGGCAAGGTCTCTGACCATCTCCTATTTGGGTATACTGCCATTTCCAGAATCGATTTCAATGAATTGTTTTCTCTCATATTAACTAGGTTGCAAATAGAGCTCTTCAATTCTCGAATTTTCTGTTCAACTTGTTGGTTCATTTAGTAGTGTTCTGGTACTGCTATAATATCTTTGATCCCTAACAATTGGCACTGTTGCTTCTGTAAGAGTAATTTGGAATGTGTGTCTGTATCACTTACTATTATTGCTGAATAACCATGTGGTATAAATACCTTGTTGCATAGCAGCTCCCACACCCTTAGTATTATTACATCCTTGTTTCTTGCCATTAGCTACATATATCCCATGAATCTGTTCATGGCTATCAAAACTGTATGATATGTTCATAGATTGTTGAAAAGATCTGCAAAATGGATGGCCATTGTTTCGACAATTTTGGATATCAGAACCATTGTCTGAGCCCTTCTTGTGGTATAATGGCGGTACCCGTAGGAACATGGATCTCAAGGTTGCAACTGCATTAAACCACTTCAAACTTATTGCCCAAAGTTCATAAAAATTTAAGAGCAAAGTAAATGGTAAAACATAATATCATTAAGCCTGATGCTTCACTCAGTTAAGGTCTCAAGAGGATTGATTGTTGGAGTAGGAGAGTTTTCGCATAGGTTTTCAAGTAGTTTGATCTGATACCGGCAACTCCCCCATCAGATTACTGCAACTATTCAAGTACACCCTTCTCTGATAAGTATAGTCTGATACGTCTTCTTACACACCCTGCTGGCATATATGTGTCGACACACTCTGGTCAGTATTCACCTCACGTGGTTATTGTTTCCATGGCATATCTCCACTTTGTCTTCCTGAGTGAAAGCTTCCTCACATCAGTGCCTTGCTAGTGGCTAACAGTCAAGACACGTGGTAAACTAGACAATCTATGACACTCTTGCCATGTGCATTGATCCCTACATGATCACTGAAGCTACCTTGAGCAGTTTATCTATCGACAATTGATGACCCATGGACTTCCAGAGTCTTTAGTAAGATATGGTAGTTGTGTAGTCCTCCAATGGGAGCTACCTATGACCACTATCTCGGATCCACCTTACCTGCAGTAGGAACCATAGTTTTGGTGCCATAACACTTCCCGTACTGAGCCTAGGGCATTGGAGACAAGTTCAGGTTTAATAGGCATAAAACTCTCCCTGTCATCCCAACGCCATGTGAAACTACCTTTGCGACCCATGTGGTTAACCAGTATTAACTGTTCCGGTTTTGGTCCGTTATACTTAGAACAACTTGCACGAGGTACTCTATGATACACGCGGTGCCCTCTTATATATCCTGCGAACTGCTCATGGTTGACACAACAGCCACGAGACATATGGTGTTCCAAACAGGTCCAAATAGATCTCCTTTTACTAGCCAGGGCTGAACTACACAACCATTTGCCCCTGAGCTCCTCTAGACAATTTTTATTGTCCAGTAGGATCACTCAGCTCCCTAGACAAGGTAACCCGAGTCTTAAAGCTGTGTAACCATGATCTCTGGGTCATGTATCCCAAGTTCCAAGGTAGGGTAACCGTAATCCCTGCCTAGGGTAACATATTCTGGAGGTCAGGGTAATGTTACCCTGTTACCCTGTCTATTTCTATGACGGAGATAGACTTCCCTTTCCTGCACCGAGTTACTCGGCATCATAGGGTAACTTGTCCTCAGCAAATCCTTGAGTATGCTAACAACTCCCCAGAGTGTATGCTCAAGTCCCTAAGTGCCTTTTAGGCTTTACCATTGATCAGAAAGCCCAGACCATCAGGCTTCTGTAGGTCAAACTCTTTCTTGCCCTCCTTTTCCGACCAGTCAGCCATAGCACATGTATACTGCATCTTTACACCTGGGCAGTTTCATGGGTTCTGGGTTGGTTTGGCAGATATGAAATTGAGCAATATAGGCTCTGAAATCCTTCCTCGTCTCGACCTGGAATCGGTATTTGGTCATGAAATGGCTATTCTGTGCAGCGCATGGTGGCTTTAGTGTTATACCTCAGGTATCGTATACGGTTTAAATGTAGTCTTTTTGAACACAGGGCCTTGGGAAATGCAAAAGCGTTATTCCGCATATCTTGTTTTAGTGAATAGTGTAACGTGTTTGGGCCAGGCCCTAGTCACGTAGCGGTAGGATAGGAGCAGATGGCTTTGTGATCAACAGGAAGCGAGCGCTGCTTGCTAAAGGAGGCTTCGAACGGGGTGTAATAGGAGATCAAAGAAGTAACCGTTCAACCAAGTATATTTAAGAATACTGTCTGTCGAANAGGAGGCTTCGAACGGGGTGTAATAGGAGATCAAAGAAGTAACCGTTCAACCAAGTATATTTAAGAATACTGTCTGTCGAAATCTCCTGTTTTCATCGCTGGAAACCGCGGTCTTTAAATACAGTATATCGCTTATCTCCAGTATGAGTGATATTGCAAAACAATGTGTGTGTCAAGCGATAGCACACGAAACAATACAAGTATCAAATGATACTGTGAAACCAAACATAAAACAATTTGTGTATCAACCAATAGCACACGAAACAATACAAGTATCAAATGATACTGTGAAACCAAACATAAAACAATTTGTGTATCAACCGATAGTATACGAAACAATACAGTAAATAACCTAGTACCCATACCGGTTACACTCCCATAATAAAATAACAATTTCACTAAATAAAACAATGTACGGAAATCCTAATAGCCGGTAACTCCGCTATTCTCCTGAAAGTCCGCTTAGGACCCATCCTCATCGTTATCGCCATCGTGCAACAATCTCAAGTCGTCCTGCGACATCCACCCCGCCCCTTCCAACCATCTTTCCAAACACTTTCCACATGGTGCTCCGCACACAAAGCAACCAGACTCCCAGTAATGTGGCAGGTCCACAAAGTTTCGAACTATCCGGTCCTCCCAGTCCGCCATCTCGACATCGATTCGTCCGCAATCTTTGCAGTGATCGATGTAGAAAATCTTCCGGTATGCATCTTCTGGAATGATTTCTCGGTAAAGTAGGTACTCCAAAATGAGGTCTCGTCACTTTATGCTGACTTCCGGGTAGGTTGACATTTTTGTGTAAAAATAAGTTTGTAATAAGGTAAAGGTTTTGTAAGCGGTTAAGGTTTTCGAGGTCTAGTAGTGTGATCCGCTTTCTTCACCAGTTTTTAGGAGGCTGGTGGCCAGTATTTATGTTTCGGTGGTGACCTCGCTTAGTTGTTGGCCTCCCTTAGGTGTTGGCCTCGCTTAGGTTTTTTAGGAAAGGAGGGGTTGCTTAATTTCGGTTTCTTCCGTTTCCATGCAACCATCACATTTTTCTGTACTTAGTCAGCATCCGCTACCAAAGCGGAAAATATCTGACATGGTTTCTCCCCACATTCGTCCCGTCGATTCTGTTGTTATTTGCAAGCATTTGTTGCAGATGTGTATGAATAGTCGGTGTGTAAGGTATCGTCTAGGGATAATGTAACTGTTCACCAACAGTTCCATTAGCTGATGGCCCAGTCTCGAAGGTACTTGCTCATAGTATGACATCGTAAGGCTGTTGGATGGATTGTTTTTTTCTTTCGCTATTGGCAGTACTCCGCTTCGGCCACCCGGCCTAGGTATGCTGCTTCATCCTCCATCACCCGATTTTCATCTTCGCTGCTTTCGAAATCGCTGTCGAAATGGTCTGACTAAAATCCATGCGGTATCCCGGGTTCCGTATCTGGGCACAGGTGTTGGATTTCTGGTAGAGTTGGGCTCCATGCTATTGTTCCATGGTTTATCGTAGGGGGTAGCTCATCCTGCAGTTTGTTGTCTTCACACTATTTATCAACCGCTTCCATCGCATTTTCCAATCCCTCAAGGGGTTCCCAGCTATTTTCTGTTTCCGGGTACCCCACCCATTTTACTAGGAATTGGTCACGGTCATATCGTCTTCTGTGGTCCCATATGGTTTCTACTTCCCATTCCGGTTTCTCGCTTACCACGGTTGTGGGTGGTTTTGTGTGGCTCCTGGCAGGAAAGGAAACATTATCGTTCGGGTGGTATCTTTTCATGGTGGATGCAGGAAATGTTGCTTTTTCAGTTTCTGTACATTCTGCCATCCATTTCTACCCTGTAATGTTGTGTATGCTCATCGTAACCGATTATCTTGAATGGTCCACGCCAGCACGGTTGCAATTTCTTGCTACGTCCTGATTCTGTTGCGAATAAGCTTCCATATACCAGTAACAGATTACCCTTTCCTATTGGTGTATGGTGTCTGCGTCGTCTGGCAGCGGTTCTCGTGCTTCTAAATCATGCCATTTTAATCGCATTGAATGCCGCGTTCCAGATTCCTTGGTGCCTGTTTAGTATTTCATCGGCAGCCGGTACTGCGCAGTTCTTGATGTTCACTAGGGGTAGTAGTGGGTAATTCTTTCCGAAAATGGCCTTATATGGTGACATACCGAGAGTTTCTGACCATCCTGCATTCAGGTATGCTGCTGTCTCTGGTATGGCATCAAACCAATTGTTTTGTCTGGCGTTGACTAGGTTTCGGAAAGCTGTCTTCAATTCAAGAATTTTTATTTCAACTTGTCCATTCGTCTCATGATGGCCTGGTGCCGCCTTGATATGTTCAATGCCTAACGATCGACACTGTGGTCTCCATACATGTGACTCAAATCTTGGGTCTGCGTCCCTTACTATAGATGTTGGGTAGCCGTGGGGTGTAAATGTTTTATTGTGTAGAAGTTCCCAGGTTGTTATTGCTGTTACTCGCTTTGTTGTAGGTATGAGCCACGGGGATCCGGAAAATCTATCCATCGCAACTAGGATCGCGTCGTATCCCCTTGAATTGTGGAAGGGTCCCGCAAAATCAATGGCTATTGATTCGAAGATTTCTGATGGCAGGGTAATTGTTTGAGCCTTTCCTTCTGGCAATATAGTAAGATCCTTAATCACCTGACATGTGTGGCACTGGGCTACATACGCTCTAAAGCTTTTGCGCATTTCAGGCCAAAATAGGTACTCCGTTGCGTACCGTAAGTTTCGTTCAACACTGTAGTGACCTTTGTTGTGGATTTGGCTAATAACATATTCTCTTAACGTCGTATTTCCGTATGCGAGGCCTTTCAGGATTTACAGGCAGTCTTCTCCGTATCTGGTTTTTGCGTATAGCATTCCGTTTGCAACCTTGTAAGAGGACAAGTCTCCTGTGGAGTCCATATCCTCATTCACCTACTTCCAAATTGGTTGTCTCCGGTATGCTGCTACCATGTGTGCTTGGAACGTTCCGATCATTTCATTGACTGTCAGTAAGGTGTCGCATTCGTCTTCTATCTCACTTCCTCTGGTTGTCACAAGTAGGTTATCTTCCTCGCTGTCTTCTAAGACATCGTGAAGCCCACGCCGGTATTCTGTCATTGTGGCAGGCATTACTGAGACTATTGTCACATTGGTAAGGCTTTCTAGCCGTTCCGCTCGTCTAATAGGTGGTGGGCTACCAGGTCCTGGCATTCCGAATGCCGTTATTGTCTCGGTGGTAAGACTTTCTATTGGTTGTGGCTCCGGCATCTGGAATGCTGGGGCTTCCGGGTTTAGCAGTGCCGGAATTGCATAAGACTTGAACGTTGGCTGGGCAAGGGTGGATGGCCCTTCTTCTGCACTAATTGGTCTTCCGCTGGAGGTTTGTTGCCATTCCCAATCATTGATTTCGGGAGACTCCAGAGGGCTCGAGTCGATTTCTGTACAGTCATGTCCGTTAAATAATTACACCCCTGCCCGGCAACGGTGCAATGACACCTCTCCCCCACCTCATCACCCGCCATGGCACCACCACATACCCGCAGAGAAAAAGAAGACAGGAATCAGCAAATCTATGCCCTGCATAAGCATACCAATATGGGTTATAATAAGATAGCTAAGGCTATTGGGGTCTGCAAGGAGACTGTTGCCAAGGTTGTCCAAAGAGCCAATTCAAGAGGGGGAAACACCCATTATGCTTCCAAGAAAGGCCGACCCACCAAGATTA
>PYWC01000050.1:1430110-1478097 GCA_003182015.1 Tuber magnatum
GTATGCTGCTGTTTCTGGTATGGCATCAAACCAGATTGTAGTTGTCATGGTTGTTGCCCGGGGGTGTAATTATTTAACGGACACGACTGTACTTCGGGGGCTCGGTCCTTCACTAACGGGGTAAGGGGTCGATTTTCCCCGTTGTTTAGGATGGTTGTTCGTGAATCTGATTCTGGTTTGATTATATGAGCAATGATCCACGTAACAGTGTGAGTAGTGTAGGGCGCTATTTTGGAGTTCTTCTGGTGGCGTACTTCGCAAGAGTACACTGGTCACCCCAATCGTTTCCTGCAGTGATTGAGCAGGGGCTTACGGGGGGTACAGGGGCCTCGTTGGGGTACTCGGTATAGGAGAAGGGAGGGGAAGTGTAACATGTTCAGGCCAGGCCCTAGTCAAGTAGCGGTACGATAGGAGCAGATGGCTTCGTGATCAACGCGAAGCCAGCGCTGCTGGCTAAACAAGGCTTCGAACGGGGTGTAATAAGAGATCAAAGAAGTAACCGTTCAACCAAGTATATTTAAGAATACTGTCTATCGAAGTCTGCTGTTTCCATCGCGGGAATCAGCGGTCTGTAAATACAGCATATCGCTTATCTCCAGAATGAGCGATATTGTAAAACATTGTGTGTATCAACCGATAGCACACGAAACAATACAAGTATCAAACGATACTGTGAAACCAAACATAAAATCCTCGTAACTCGTACCGGTTACACTCCCAAAATAAAATAACAACTTCACCAAAACACAACAATCCAAGGAGATCCCAATGAACTCCTAACAGGCGGTAGTCCCGCTATCCTCCGGATAGGACCCAACCTCATCGTCATCGCTATCGCGCAGCAATCTCAAGTCGTCCTGCAACATGCATTCCGCACCTTCCAACCATCTCTCCAAGGACTCCCTGCATGGCGCTCCGCACACAAAGCAACCAGACTCCCAGTAATGTGGCAGGTCCACAAAGTTCCAAACTATCCGTTCCTCCCATTCGTCCGTCTCGACATTGATTCGTCCGCAATCCTCGCAGTGATCGATGTAGAAAATCTTCCAGTATGCGTCTTCTGGAATGATTTCTCGGTAAAGAAAATACCCCAAAATGAGGTCTCGTCCCTTGATGCTGACTTCTGCGTAGGTCGACATTTAGGTTTTTCTTTCTCGCGTAAGGGTAAGTGTGTAATATGGTGAAGGATTTTGTAAGGGTTTAAAGGTTTAGAGGTTAGGTAGGGTGGTCTGTTATCTGCGATGGTTTAGGGGGCTGGTGGGTGGTATTTGTGTTTTGGTGTTGACCTCGCTTAGGTGTTGGCCTCGCTTAGGTGTTGGCCTCGCTTAGGTCTTCATAGGAAGGGGTTCGTTGCTTAATTTCGGTTTCTTCCATCTCCATGCAACCATCACATTTTTCTGTGCTCAGGTAGCACCCGCTACCGAAACAGAAAATATTTGACACTGATTCTCCCCACATTCGTCCCGTCGATTCTGCTGTTATTTCTAAGCATTTGTTGCAGATATGTACGAATAGTCGGTGTGTAAGGTATCGTCTAGGGATAATATCACGGTTCACCAACAGTCCAATTAGCTGATGGCGCAGTCTCCAAGGTACTTGCTCATAGTTTGACATCGTAAGGCTGTTGGATGGAGTGTTCTTTCCTTTTGCTATTGCCAGTACTCCGCCTCAGCCAGCTGGCCTAGATATGCCGCTTCATCTTCCATTACCCGATTCTCATCTTCGCTGCTTTCAAAATCTCTTTCGAAGTGGGCTGACCAGCATCCGTCCTGTATTCCTTGGTCCGAGCCTGGGCGCAGATGTTGGATTTCTGGCAGCATTGGGCTCCTCGCCACCGTCACATGGTTTATTGTAGAGGGTAGCTCGTCCTCTGGTTTGTTGTCTTCCCACCATTGATTAACTGCTTCCATCGCATTTTCCCATGCCTCAAGGGGTTCTCAGCTATGTTCTGTTTCCGGGTACCCCACCCATTTCACATCGAATTGGTCGCAGTCATATCGTCTTCTGTGGTCTCGTATGGTTTCTACCTCCCATTCTGGTTTCTCGTTTACCACAATTGGGAGTGGTTTTGCACGGCTCCTGGCAGGGAAGGAGACATCATCGTTAGGTTGTTATTTTTTCACAGTGGAAGCATGAAATGTGGCTTCCCGGTTTCTGTACATTCTGCCATCCATTTCTACTGTGTAGTTTTGTGTATGCTCATCGTATCCGATTATCTTGAATGGTCCACGCCATCGCGGTTGCAATTTCTTGCTACGTCCTGATTCTGTTGCGAATAAACTTCCGTATACCAGTCACAAATTACCCTTCCTTATCGGTGTATGGTGTCTGCATCGTTTCGCTGCCATTCCCATGCTACTAAACCTGGCCATTTTAATCGCATTGAATGCCGCGTTCTGGATTGCTTGGTGGCTGTTTAGTAATTCGGCTGCCACCGGTACTGCGGAGTTCTTGAAGTTTGCTAGGGGCAGTAGTGGGTAATTCTTTCCGAAAATGGCTTTATATGGTGACATGCCAAGAGTTTCCGAACATCCTGCATTCAGGTATGCTGCTGTTTCTGGTATGGCATCAAACCAGTGGTTTTGTCTGGCATTGACTAGGTTTCGGAGACCTGTTTTTAATTCTCGAATTTCCCTTTCGACCTGTCCATTCGTTTCATGATGGCCTGGTGCCGCCTTGATATGTTCAATGCCTAACGATCGACACTGTTGTCTCCACACATGTGACTCAAACCTTGGGTCCGCATCGCTCACCAGAGATGTCGGGTAGCCATGGGGTGTAAAAACTTGGTTGCGTAGCAATTCCCAATTTGATATTGATGTTACTGGCTTCGTTGTTGGTATAAGCCACGTGAATCCTGAAAACCTATCCATCGCAACCAGAATCGTATTGTATCCCCATGAGTTGTGGAAGGGTCCTGCAAAGTCAATGATTATTGATTCCAAGATTTCTGATGGCAGGGCAATTGTTTGAGCCTTTCCCTCTGGCAATTTCGTAGGTTCCTTATTCACCTGGCATGTGTCGCACTGGGCGATATACGCTCTGAAGTCTTTCCACATTTCAGGCCAAAATAGGTACTCTGTTGCATATCGCAAGTTTCGTTCAACACTGTGGTGGCCCTTGTTGTGAATTTCACTAATAACACATTCTCTCAACGTCGTGTTTCGGTATCCGGGGCCTTTTGGGATATACAGGCAGTCTTCTCCGTATCTGGTTTTTGCGTATAGCATTCCGTTTGGAACCTGGTAAGAGGACAGGTCTCCTGCGCAGTCCATATTCTCATTCACCTTCTTCCAAATTGGTTCTTTCTGGTATGCCGCTATCATGTGTGCTCGGAATGTTCCGATCATTCCCTTGACTGTCTGTAAGGTGTCGCGTTCGTGTTCTATCTCGCTTCCTCCGGTTGTCTCAGGTAGGTCATCTTCCTCGCTGTCTTCTAAGACATGGTAAGGTCCGCGCCAATATTCTGTCCTTGTCGGGGGCATTACGGAGACTATTGTCGCATTGGTAAGGCTTTCTAGCCATTCCGCTTGCCCAATCGGTCTTGGGCGCTCGGGTCCTGAGACTCCCAGTAATGTGGCAGGTCCACAAAGTTCCAAACTATCCGTTCCTCCCATTCGTCCGTCTCGACATTGATTCGTCCGCAATCCTCGCAGTGATCGATGTAGAAAATCTTCCAGTATGCGTCTTCTGGAATGATTTCTCGGTAAAGCAGGTGCCCCAAAATGAGGTCTCGTCCCTTGATGCTGACTTCTGCGTAGGTCGACATTTAGGTTTTTCTTTCTCGCGTAAGGGTAAGTGTGTAATATGGTGAAGGATTTTGTAAGGGTTTAAAGGTTTAGAGGTTAGGTAGGGTGGTCTGTTATCTGCGATGGTTTAGGGGGCTGGTGGGTGGTATTTGTGTTTTGGTGTTGACCTCGCTTAGGTGTTGGCCTCGCTTAGGTGTTGGCCTCGCTTAGGTCTTCATAGGAAGGGGTTCGTTGCTTAATTTCGGTTTCTTCCATCTCCATGCAACCATCACATTTTTCTGTGCTCAGGTAGCACCCGCTACCGAAACAGAAAATATTTGACACTGATTCTCCCCACATTCGTCCCGTCGATTCTGCTGTTATTTCTAAGCATTTGTTGCAGATATGTACGAATAGTCGGTGTGTAAGGTATCGTCTAGGGATAATATCACGGTTCACCAACAGTCCAATTAGCTGATGGCGCAGTCTCCAAGGTACTTGCTCATAGTTTGACATCGTAAGGCTGTTGGATGGAGTGTTCTTTCCTTTTGCTATTGCCAGTACTCCGCCTCAGCCAGCTGGCCTAGATATGCCGCTTCATCTTCCATTACCCGATTCTCATCTTCGCTGCTTTCAAAATCTCTTTCGAAGTGGGCTGACCAGCATCCGTCCTGTATTCCTTGGTCCGAGCCTGGGCGCAGATGTTGGATTTCTGGCAGCATTGGGCTCCTCGCCACCGTCACATGGTTTATTGTAGAGGGTAGCTCGTCCTCTGGTTTGTTGTCTTCCCACCATTGATTAACTGCTTCCATCGCATTTTCCCATGCCTCAAGGGGTTCTCAGCTATGTTCTGTTTCCGGGTACCCCACCCATTTCACATCGAATTGGTCGCAGTCATATCGTCTTCTGTGGTCTCGTATGGTTTCTACCTCCCATTCTGGTTTCTCGTTTACCACAATTGGGAGTGGTTTTGCACGGCTCCTGGCAGGGAAGGAGACATCATCGTTAGGTTGTTATTTTTTCACAGTGGAAGCATGAAATGTGGCTTCCCGGTTTCTGTACATTCTGCCATCCATTTCTACTGTGTAGTTTTGTGTATGCTCATCGTATCCGATTATCTTGAATGGTCCACGCCATCGCGGTTGCAATTTCTTGCTACGTCCTGATTCTGTTGCGAATAAACTTCCGTATACCAGTCACAAATTACCCTTCCTTATCGGTGTATGGTGTCTGCATCGTTTCGCTGCCATTCCCATGCTACTAAACCTGGCCATTTTAATCGCATTGAATGCCGCGTTCTGGATTGCTTGGTGGCTGTTTAGTAATTCGGCTGCCACCGGTACTGCGGAGTTCTTGAAGTTTGCTAGGGGCAGTAGTGGGTAATTCTTTCCGAAAATGGCTTTATATGGTGACATGCCAAGAGTTTCCGAACATCCTGCATTCAGGTATGCTGCTGTTTCTGGTATGGCATCAAACCAGTGGTTTTGTCTGGCATTGACTAGGTTTCGGAGACCTGTTTTTAATTCTCGAATTTCCCTTTCGACCTGTCCATTCGTTTCATGATGGCCTGGTGCCGCCTTGATATGTTCAATGCCTAACGATCGACACTGTTGTCTCCACACATGTGACTCAAACCTTGGGTCCGCATCGCTCACCAGAGATGTCGGGTAGCCATGGGGTGTAAAAACTTGGTTGCGTAGCAATTCCCAATTTGATATTGATGTTACTGGCTTCGTTGTTGGTATAAGCCACGTGAATCCTGAAAACCTATCCATCGCAACCAGAATCGTATTGTATCCCCATGAGTTGTGGAAGGGTCCTGCAAAGTCAATGATTATTGATTCCAAGATTTCTGATGGCAGGGCAATTGTTTGAGCCTTTCCCTCTGGCAATTTCGTAGGTTCCTTATTCACCTGGCATGTGTCGCACTGGGCGATATACGCTCTGAAGTCTTTCCACATTTCAGGCCAAAATAGGTACTCTGTTGCATATCGCAAGTTTCGTTCAACACTGTGGTGGCCCTTGTTGTGAATTTCACTAATAACACATTCTCTCAACGTCGTGTTTCGGTATCCGGGGCCTTTTGGGATATACAGGCAGTCTTCTCCGTATCTGGTTTTTGCGTATAGCATTCCGTTTGGAACCTGGTAAGAGGACAGGTCTCCTGCGCAGTCCATATTCTCATTCACCTTCTTCCAAATTGGTTCTTTCTGGTATGCCGCTATCATGTGTGCTCGGAATGTTCCGATCATTCCCTTGACTGTCTGTAAGGTGTCGCGTTCGTGTTCTATCTCGCTTCCTCCGGTTGTCTCAGGTAGGTCATCTTCCTCGCTGTCTTCTAAGACATGGTAAGGTCCGCGCCAATATTCTGTCCTTGTCGGGGGCATTACGGAGACTATTGTCGCATTGGTAAGGCTTTCTAGCCATTCCGCTTGCCCAATCGGTCTTGGGCGCTCGGGTCCTGGCATTCGGAATGCCGTTATTGTCTCGCTTGTAAGGTTTTCTATTGGTTCTGGCTCCGTCATCTGGAATGCTGGGGCTTCCGGGTTTAGCAGTGCCGGAACTGCATAAGACCTGGGCGTTGGCTGGGCAAGGGTGGACGGTCCTTCTCCCGTACTTATTGGTCTTTCGCCCATGGTTTGTTGCCATTCCCAGTCATTGATTGGGGGAGACCCCGGAGGGCTCGGATCGATTTCCATACTTGGGGGGCTCGGTCCTTCACTAGGTGGATAAGGGGTCGATCTTCCCTGTCGTCTAGGATGGTTGTTCGTAAATTTGATCTTGGTTTGATGATAGGGGCAATGATCCACGTAACTGTGTGAGTAGTGTAGGGCACTCTGTTGGAGTTCTTCTGGTGGCGTACTGCGCAGAGTACATGCATCATCCCAATCGTTTCCTGCAACCAGCGAGCAGGGGCTTTCAGGGGGTACAGGGGCCTCGTTGGGATACTCAGTATAGGAGAAAGGAGGGGAAGTAGGGGAGAGCTCCTGCGTGGGCTCCATTGTGTTTGATTCTTGCTCGTAGACTGTGTTATCCGAGATGTCTTCCCTTTCTTTCATATGATCGTGGACATAGAGTGGATTCAAGTCTGGTTCTCCCTCGTAAATTCGGGAAAGGGCGTCAGCTAAATAGTTTGTACTTCCTGGTACGTAGACTGCTTTTGCATCATATTTTCCCAAGGCACTTAGCTATCTCACCTGTTTCCTGCTAGGGGTCTTAACCGTTCGCAGGTGTGTTAAGGGTTGGTGGTCTGTAACTATCGTGAAGGAATTTCCCATTAGTACATTGTGGAACCGATTAAGCGCTTCCACTATCGCTAAGGCCTCTTTATCTGTGGTCCCATAGTTCATCTGAGCATCGGTGAACTCCCTGCTGTATAGTGCGGCTGGTCGTGCCGTCTCATAAGTGGGTCCCTGTCCCACCCATGCTCCAACTCCTAAATCTGAGCCATCTGTAACCAACCAAATTGCTTCCTTGCTCCGTATGTCTATTGGTCGCATGACTTGGTGATCGATAATCCTCTTCCGGACCATATCAAATGCGGTCTGGTGGGTTGTTGTCCATACGAATTCTGCGTTTCCCGTTAAGTCGGTTAGTGGTGCCCTTAATGTAGCATGATGTGGCAGAAGCTGGACCATACAGTTCACTTTTCCTAGAAATCGTTGCAATTCCTTCTTGTTTTTTGGTGTTTCCCATTCTGCAATGGATGGTATTTTCTGGGGGGAGGCATGGATTCCTTCGTTGTCCACTATGTGTCCCAATACTTCCAGCTTATCTGCAAACAGTACTGACTTCTTTTTGCTCGCAAAGAATTTCGCCTTCCTGAGTGGATCACATACTTGGCGTATGTGTTTCTCGTGTTCTTCTGATGTGTCTGAAAATATGAGGATATCATCAATGTTTACCCATGCAAAGTGATGTGAATATTCGCTTAGGAGGTCCTCCATTATTTGCATAAATGTTGCTGGTGCATTCATGTCTCCTTGGAGTATTACTTTGCTCAAAAATCCTCCGAATGGGGTTTTGAATGAGTTGAATTTAACACTGTCCTTGTCCACCCTTGTTGGGAAATATACGTCGCTTAGGTCTATCTTACTCCTGAATTTTGCTCGCCCTATTCGGTTAAAGACATGTTGTTGGTTTGGAATCGCTAGACTATCCATGACCGTATTAGCGTTTTTTACCTTCAGGTCCACTAGGGGGCGGATCCTTCCATCTGATTTGGGTTGTACAAACATAGGGGCCGCTCCGGGAACCTCCTGTCATACAATTATTCCACTTCGTAGTTTCTCGTTTATCCAGTTCATAACTTTTCCCTTGTAGGCTTCTGGGATTGGGTATGTTGGTTGGTTTCGTAGGTCAGTGGATCCTTTAGCTGAATGTGGTGGCTAATCTTACGCACTGGGGGTAGCGTTTCAGGGACCTTGTCTGGGAATGCATCCTTGTATTCTTCCAAGAATATTGTTGCGTTGGTATCTGACACAGCGGCTCGGATTTCCCTGCTTGTTGGTTTGCATAGTACCTGTAATCTGTCATCCGGGAATTCCACTGCCGTATCCCTACACCTGATAAGAGCATTATGTCTTTTCAGGAAGGGCATTCCAATCAGGGCGTCGTACTTCGCCAAGTTTCCCACCAACATCTGCTGATTTGTCCATTTCTTTTTCCCGATTTCTACGGTCAGTCCACATTTCTTGTGGCTTGAGGAGCGGGATCCTTTGACAGCCATATTGACTATTGTTGGTTGGGGTAAAGGCTCCGTTGGGATGCCATGGGTGGAGATAAAGGTGGCGCTAATTATGTCGCAGCCAATTGTTCCCGTGTCAAATAGTACCTTTGCTGGGTGGCCTTCGATATAAATCGTTCCTTCAAGAGCGTCACGGGGTCTGATTGCCAGCGTTGGTTGTGTTCGCAGGCTTTTCATTTCCACTGAGTTAATTTCCACTTCATCATATTTGGTTCCTTCCATGTGGTTTTTGCTAGCTTCCCGCGTAGTGGCCGCTCCTCCTCCTTTTTCGAAATAGCAATCCGTTGCATGCTGCTCCTTTTTCCCGCACCCGAAACACGTGCCTTCCTCGCATCGTTTCTGGTTCTTATCTTTCTTGTCCTTTGGGTCCTTGCAGTATTGTTTATCCTTTTTCATGTTATCCCGCGACGATGATCCTTTGCTATTCTTTTGTTGTGATATATGGGTTCGGTATACTCCTGTCTCATCCAGGATAGCGTCCATCCGTTCAGCCCGCTTGACTATCTTGTCAAAGGAATCACCGTCCTCCTCCATGGGTTCTGCCTCCTGGCATAGTCTGGGATGCATTGCTTCATACAATCTTTGTCACAGCGTATACTGAGACACTGTTCCGGTAGGCAATCGTCCATGATACATCAAGAGATTCGTCGCGACCAGGGTTATTCTTTCTGTTTTGCCATTTCGTACTTGCTGGATATCCTTGAACCTTTTGAATAGTTCTTCCGTGTTTTGCGAGGATTGCAATCTTTCTCTCAAGTACTCCATCAGGGTCGTTCCTGGGATTTTTTCCCCACGCTCATAGTGGTTCATTGCTTGGTGGTATGCTTCCTCTCCCTTTCCAGTACAGAAGCTTCCAAAGTATGCTCTGCTTCCTCCCTTGGTTTTGTCCACTCCATGTAGGGTAAGGTATTGCGAAGGTGTTATGACCCACCGGTCAAATACTTCAGGTTTTAGGTCATCCTTTACGCCCGAGGAGGAGGGTGGCATTGGAAGTTTGATTTTAGGTCCTGTTCGCCCAGCGGATTCATCTTCGGACATATCGTGTTCAGATTGTTCATTACTCGAGCTGTTGTTTGAGGAGCTTTCTGGAGATTCGCTAGGGTTATCGTCTGGTGGCTGCCATACTACCGAGTGATCTGATCCTTCTTCTTCCCTTTCTTCCTTGCCAGGTGTCCCGATAGGTATCCTGTCTTTCTTTGCTGGTTGCGCCAGTCCCTTTCCTTTACTGGGGCTGAGGGGAAATTGCCCAGGAAGGGCGGTTACTGCCTTTGCTAATTCGTTCTTTGCCTCGCTAAAGGTCTGCTGGGCCAAGTCTCGCGCTAATTGCAGTTCTGCTTCGTCGATCGAAAAATCGCTCTTTGGCCCTTTCCATTTCTTAGGTTGCCTTTTCTTGGTAACGCCTTCTCGTGGGATCTGCTTCACACTCTGGGTCTCTAATGATTCAGTCGTGTCGTTTGGCGGAGCCGAACTTCTCGTGGTTCTGCCGCTCCCCGATTGTAGCTTCGCTTATTGGACTTTTCGTCGGTTGATCAGACCAGGTCCCTGCAGGTTTCTTAACCACTTGCTGAGGTTAAAAAAATGTAACGTGTTCGGGCCAGGCCCTAGTCACGTAGCGGTAGGATAGGAGCAGATGGCTCTGTGATCAAGAGGAAGCGAGCACTGCTTGCTAAAGGAGGCTTCGAACGGGGTGCAATAGGAGATCAAAGAAGTAACCGTTCAACCAAGTATATTTAAGAATACTGTCTGTCGAAATCTGCTGTTTCCATCGCGGGAATCAGCCGTCTTTAAATACAGCATATCGCTTATCTCCAGTATGAGCGATGTTGCAAAACAATGTGTCTGTCAACCGATAGCACACAAAACAATCCCAGTATCAAATGATACTGTAAAACCAAATATAAAACAATGTGTGTATCAACCCATAGTACACGAAACAATACCAATATCAAATGATACTGTGAAACCAAACATAAAACAAGGTGTGTATCAACCGATAGCACATGAAACAATACAGTAGATAACCTGGTACCCGTACCGGTTACAAATACTATCTCATTCACGAGTGCGTAGAAACATAAATCTCTTCCCATACTTACAATATGGTTTTTCTTCTTTCATATAGGGTCTTTGTGTAATGGGGGCACCCCTAGGAGGATGGATCCCAAGGTTCTGACTGCACCGAACAGGTTCAAACTTAGCGCCAACAGTGCACACAAAGGTGGGAGTAAAGTAAACGGTAAAACCTCATATTGTTAAGCCTGACGCTTCATGCGGTTAAGGTGTTGAGATGATTGATTGTTGGAGTAGGAGAGTTGTCACATAGACCTTTTGGTGGTTTTATCTTATGCCAGAAACGTCCGCATGGGTTTACTCCAACCACTCGAGCACACCCTTCTCCGCTAAGGATCGTCCAACACATCTCCTGGTACACCCTTTGGGCATGTGTGTGTCGACACACTCCAGTCGGCATTCGCCTTATGCGGTTATTGTTCTTGCGGTGCATTCCCATTTAGCCGGCCTGGGTGAAAGCTTCCTTGCATCAGCATCTCGCCAGTGGCTGACAGTCAAGACGCTGCATGAACTAGACTGTCTATGACACACTTCCCATATGCATTGATCCCGGCTTGGCCCCAAACACTACTGTGAGGGGTTTATCTATCTGCTATTAACAGTTCTCGGGCTTCCGGTGTCTTCCGCAGGATACGGTAATCCGGAAGGGGTCCAATGGGCGCTACCCGTGGCCCCTAGCTTGCATCCATCTTACCTGTGGTAGGAATCATGCTGTTAGTATCTCTGCACTTCCCTTTCAGAGCCTACAGCATTGGGGATGCTTTCAGTCTTGATAGGTGTAAAGCTCTCTCAGCCGTCCCGGCATGTAACAACCCGGCATACGTGAGCTATGGGAGACGGAACCTATACCCATCCGGGTAGCCCGGAGGCAAACTGGTAGGAACCGGCAGGCAAGTAAGTACTTGACCTGGGGAGACGCAATGGCCCGGGCTCCGCGAATGAACAGAATTGCCTGGTCAGAGACGCAGGTACCTGGATACACCCGGGAGTGGTGTCAGCGTACTTAGGGACATCTGAAGGGGCAGTTGCTCAGCTAGGCGTGGTAACTGGAGACAGGTCAGAAATGTCGATCACCAGCAACGGGATAGATTAGGGAACAGGGGAAAGTTATCTTATCCACTGGACTAAGTTATCTTACCCTGAGGATCAGGTTATCCCGCCCTGGGACTTGGGTTACCCGGCCCAGAGTCCTGCCTTACCCTACCTTTCAGTACGAAGTCCCTTGTGGAGTTTGGGAAAATTGACTGGAATGTTTGTCACACGAAGCTATGCCTGATACTGGAATCTGGGGTTACAGCCGGATGGTGTTGGGCGTACTATGTAGCTTGGATGAAGCAGCAAATTGGAGACATTATTCCAGTCATACCCCTCCAGCCCCACCTTGAGGTCCCGACGTCGTGGGCAAACAGTTGTGTAGTGGTGCGCAGTCCAGCACAGAGGAATCTTTGGAGACATGCGTGCAACACTGTATATGTCGCTGACGTCCGGTGGACCGTAAGCTGTTCGCGTGATATACAAGGGGGCATAGGGAGGAAGGTGGAGTACCTCCTCCAAGTGGTTTAGAGTAAAACAGACCAAAGCTGGTGGAGTTAACGAGTGTTAACCGCGGGGGTCCCGAAGGTAGTCTTGGGTGGTGCTGTGGCTACTAGGAGAGTTTTACACCTACCAGGCGCGAAAGTGCTCACAACGCTATAGGCTGTTGAAGGGAAGTACAGAGACACCTCAAGCATGATTCCTACTACAGGAAAGGTAGATCTGAGGTAGTGGTCATGGGTAGCGCCCATTGGATCACTCACGGCCTACCGTGTCCTGTGGAAGATACCGGAAGCCCGAGACCCGTAAATAGTAAATAGATAAACCGCTCAGGGTAGCCTCCGGAGTCGTGTCGAGATCAATGCCTATGGGAAGGGTGTCATAGATAGTCTAGTTCATGAGGTGTCTTGAGTGTGAGCCACTGGCAAGACACCGATGCGGAGAAGGTTTCACTGCGGTGTGCGAAATGGAAATGCACCGCAGAAACGATAACCGCATAAGGTGAATGCGAACTAGAGCATGTCGACACATGCATGCCCGCAGGGTGTGCCAGGAGACCTGTTGGACCACCCTTAGTGTAGAAGGATCTCCTCGAATGGTTTGAGTAAACTGTTGGGGGCATTTCTGGAATAAGATAAAACTACCTGAAAGTCTATGGGAGAACTCTCCTACTCCAACAAGGAATCCTCTCGAGACCTTAATTGAGTGCAGCATAAGGCTTAATGATATTAAGTTTTACCGTTTACTTTACTCTTACATTGGTGTGAACTTTTGGCGATATGTTTGCAGTGGTTTGGTACGGTCGCAACCTGGGGATCCATCTTCCTAGCGGTGCCCCCGCTACATTATGTTATTAAGCACGCTCCTCCCCTAACTCCTCTCCTGATTAATTGTTTCCGACCTTCGGCACTGACCTTGCATGAATACTGGCAACCTGGTGTAGAACCAGGTGCCCCGCGTGGAAAGCGCAATGGCTACTACTGAACTTGGAACCAGAATGGAATCCAACTCGGATTCAGACATTCAGCATAAGGCGAACAGGGCCAACACATTTCGTGCATCATTCTTTACGGATGTTCGCAGTATCGACCGGGACGGCCACCAGCTGCTCTGGGAGGCTGCTCCTGTTCAGTTACCTATTGAATGTCCTGATCTCCTGGTTGCAGATTCTTGCGCCGCCCCGCTCTCATTTTTCCAAGACGCTACTCTTGTCCAGAACATGCTCCCTCCCCCGCCGTACGGGGTTCCCTTTAGCGAGTTCTTCCACGAATTCCTCGAACCTTCCATCGTCCGGGAAGTATCTAACTTGATTGAGGAAGCGAAGCGGGAAGCAAAGAACTGGAACGCCTAGCAGCAGCAGGTGTTCCGAAAACAGATCACTACGGCAGCGGTGGACGGGATGAAGGTGCAGCAGGAGGCATACCTGTAGATGATAAGGGATCAGCAGGCATTGAAGACTCAGATGGCAGCCTTGGAAAAGGCTTTGGAAAGCATGTATTGTATAGATGCTGGGAATGATGTACTGATGTTAGAGGCCGCACTCCCACTCCCGCTCATCCATGCCAAGCCCGAGAGCTTCGGCCTGGAGTTGGCTATAAGAGCCAGAGACCACCAGTGGAGGGCATACCTGAGCTCAATCCGTATACGGATGTTGGAAAGCCTGAAAGGTGAGGGCTGCAGCTATACCTCCTCCTGCTGAAGAGCATTTACAGGCTCCCTGTCAGTCCCCCCCTCAATTGCCCGCAGTAGGTCGTGCAGCCCAAAGGTCTGGCCTACTGATGGAGGTCGAGTAAGAAAAAGGACGTCCAAACCGCAGTGCATTACAGCACCGGATACAGCTGACCCTACTCCTCGTCCGACCCTGGCTCCAATCATTTCCCCCGCAACACCTTCAGTTGCAACCCCAGGACCTCCCATCACCCCCCCAAGACCCACACCTCTGCCAGCTTTGTTGCCCACCCCTGATACCTTCCCTGCCACAGTATTCCCACCACCAGCATTGGCTACCCCAGAGTTCCGGCCCCCGCGTGCAGCCTCACCAGGATTCTTCAAAGAGGTAAGATGCCAGGAGGAGCGAACATCCATGGCTCCGTCACGAGGGACTCGAATCCCGGAACCTGGGACGCCTGCTCGCTCCATTCCTTGGATACCAGTCGTCCCCACAGCACCCGGGAAGCCAAGTCTTCCCGCCAGTGTCCCCACCATCAGAAGTGGCAATTCCGACAGCCAAGACGGGTTCTGTCTATCAGGCTGTAAGTCGGAAGAGACCCGGATAGGGTATATTCATTACCACTCCTATGAGTGCAGGAAGGGACCAGGGACCCCGGTGAGACATAGAAGAAGGCAGAAAGAAGGAGATGGACGACCGACATGTGGGTACTGTGGGTCATGAAGGCACACTGGCCCCCCAATGCAACCCTTGAGTTGTCCAGAGTTGCAGTCTTTTCTGCGGATAACACAGACGGCGCCCAACCCAACTCTTGAGAGTGGGCGACGCCCTGTTCCACCACCGGTATCAGGACCATCAGGGGCTAACCCCCTGGAGGATAGTAACCAGGATGGCTAGGAGGAACAGTTTGATGGGTATGCTAGACCCTGGGAATCCTAAGGCGGGAACACCGGAAGTAGTGGGTTCGGAAATGCCCCACCTGTAGGTGGTACGGTGGGAGCGGGCGGAGATCCCCAGGACTCTGACCATGACAGCTCAGATGATGATCACAAGGGAGATTCTCTCTCGCATTTGACCTGATACCTCAGTGCTTGCAAGGAGGACTAGAGCAAAAAGAAGAAACGACGGTGCGATTGCCGGGCCAAGAGGTTGGCGAGAGCCCGGAGGGGTACCAGTGCAGCTTCTAGGCCAACATCAGGGCCCAGGCAAAACAGGCCGGAGAAGCTGAGTGGTATCCCTCCATTCCAGGGCAAGGTTGCAGAAGTCGCGAGCCTCTTGACCTTGGTAAAGGTCAAATTTGAAAACTTTGCGGATTGCAAGTTAACCAACATGGATAAGGCAAACTTGGCGATCCCCCTTCTTGAAGACTCTGCCCGGGCATGGTATCTGGGGTTGCATGAGCACATTAAAAGGGAAGCCGCCAAGCACACTGGCGTCCCTGTCAAAGACAGCAACCCCTTACAGACATGGAAAGAGTTCTGAGAACGGCTGGAACGAAGTTTCAGCGGAGACTAGGCCCAGCGAGAACGATCCCTTCTTGCGTGACGAGACCTTGTGATGAAGTCCCATCACATCGATGAGTACCTGGGTAAGATAATTCATATTATGTATAAGCTTAGCTATACAGATCCAGTACAGGTACGAGACAAGGTTCGATCAGACATCACACAAGAGGTTCGGATTCTGTGTGCACTTAAGGAGTACCCTGGGACCGACCTGAACGAGTACCTGGATCTTCCCCGCAAGATCGGGCATACGCGGGGGAACAACAACCGGTTCAGTAACCGTGTCATGCACCCCGCCCCTTGGTCTCTACCCGCTGAGAAGAAGGAGGATAGATACTCAATATCGGGCGGGTCCAAGAAGGCGGAAAAAGGTTTGGGCAGACCAAACCAGAGGTCTGCCAAACCTACTAATTTGAACGCGGAAAACAGGCAAAGCGGGCAAGTTCTGAGTATGCAATAGCGCATAAGGAAATCCCGTCGACTTTGACCGAACGCCGGAGGAAGCACAACCAGTGTACCAAGTGAGGTCAAACAGGTCACTTTTGGAGGAAGTGTACCGCGACAGCCCCAGTGGTTAGTTCATCCAAACAGGCCCGTGGGTTGAAACAGTCAGCCCCGGTAAGCGAGCCCACCGGAACGGACAAGCGACCAAAGCGCATTGTAGCGCCCCCTCCGACTTCCTCGTTAATGACACTTGAAGTCCGCCAGACATCACCTCAGACCATGAAGGTTGATACTGCCGGCTTGGAATAGGTATGAACCCATTCTGTTTAAGGTATAACCTTCTCAACCCGCAGCCACGGACCCGTGAGGGATAGATGGACATGAGCCACGGAGATGGCTTCGGAGATGGGTAAGTACCCTTCTGCCGCATAATTGAGCCTGATACTGACTACACCCAGGTGGTGTAGCCAGGTAGGTATTGCGGGCCGTGCGCGGTGGGCTGGGCTATATCTCCTGTGTTGGGTTTCTGGTTATTTCCTTTGTGCTAGTTATACGTATTTCTTTCAGGATTTCCTTAGCTGGATAGGCAGGTCATAGGACATTATTTCGGTTGAGGCTAGCTGAGGTCCTGCCCGCAGAGACAGTCAACATTGGGGAAGCAAGGCTGCTTCACTTGGAACCAGTCCCACCACGGACTTCTACCCACCTTGGGCAAAAAATTGTTATATTTAGGAAAAGTGGAACTGGTTCAGGCTGGACTTGATCAAATAAATAGGGCTATTTTCAAGTTTACCGGAGGAGAGTTTAGTACCCGAAATCATGCTGCCGTGATAGTAAACACTCTAGTTATGGAGAAAAGATGAATCCCAATCCCTTAACATTCTCCAACCGGTTGTGGCCGCTCTTGTGTCAAAATGCAAGAGACTGAAAGGAATTACTAAGCCAAGATGACTAAGTCTCCAAGACAAGAGGGGAGGCAGAAGTGTGACAACTTACCTCGTCATACCAAGTCTATCCACCTGCGGGTCAAGTTAGACTGAAGGATAGAAGCTAGACAGGTAAGCATGGAAGCACTCCTGCTACACGATAGTAGAGCTACTGAGCCGGTGCTTAGTGGCCGATGGGTTAAGCAGACTCAGGCACCTTGTGTACGATGAAAGGTCCACGTGCCGATAAGCAACGCCAGCAGTAATTACACTCCTGGATCATGCCTACACTATACCAAGTCCTTAGAGATGAGGATAGGTGACTACCAGAATGGGATGCCTGTTGAAGTCGCAGATATGCCCGATACCAAGGTGGATGGGTACCTACCTATGCCTTGGTTGAGAGACCATAACCCCGATATAGATTAGAAGATTGGATTACTAACCTGGTGCTCAGATTTCAGCAAGGCTAACTGCATGGCAGAGCAGGGGCGGTTAGTGTTCATGACCGATGAAGAGTTACTAGCCGAAGACCGTAGTAATGGGTACCTATTGGGAATTGTGCAATTCTGCGATGAGGAAGGTGCCGACATTATGGTTAAGCTACTCTCCGAGTATAAGGACTTGGGGGATATCTTCAATCAAGAAGGGATTGAGGTGTACCTGGAGCATGCGAAGCATGACCATACGATCAGGTTGCAACCCAGAACTCAACCTCCATTTGGGCCTATCTATCCATTATCGGAAAAGGAGCTTCCGGGACGCCAGGAATATCTCCATGACATGCTGCAAATGGGCAAGCTGCGGCGATCCAGTTCCTCAGCAGCAGCCCCTATCCTCTTCATGCCAAAACCAGATTGTGCATTAAGACTGGTAATCAATTACTGAGGGCTAAATAAACTCACAGTGAAGAGCAAGTATCCTCTACCTTTGATAAATGAACTGCGAGATAGGTTAGGAAAAGCCGTTGTGTTCACCAAGTTGGACTTGAAGAACGGCTACTATCTTTCGAGCATGGCAGAAGGTGAGGAATGGAAGACAGCCTTCCAGTGCAGATATGGACGGTATGAATACATGGTCATGCCATTTGAGTTGCATAATGCCCCTGCAAGTTTCCAATGCCTGATAGATGAGGTCTTCAGGGATCTCATGGATGAAGGAGTCATCGAGTACACGGATGACATCCGGATCTACTCCGAAACTATGGAAGAGGACATTGCGATGGTGAGACGTGTGATGGAGAAATTGCGGAACGCTAGACTATGTGTAAGCATGAAGAAGTCCAGTTTCCACCAACGGGAGGTTGAATTCTGGGGATACAAGATCTCCGATATGCGGTTATCTAGGTTGTCGGAGAAGGTGCAGTCAATCAAGGATTGAGCACCTCGGACATGCATCGTCGATGTTCAAAACTTTGTGGGCTTTGCCAACTTCTATCGTCGGTTCATAGAAGGTTTCAGCAAGATAGCGAAACCTCTGACGTACTTGACAAAGAAGGATGTCTAGTGGGAATGGACACCTGCCTGTGAGCAGGCCTTCAACCATTTGAAGGAAGCATTCACGTCCAAACCTATCCTAGCACATTTTGACCCTGAAAGGCCAACCCGGCTGGAAACCGATCCTAGTGACTTTCTATTAGCAGCCGTCCTGTCCCAGTTCTGTGAAGATGACAGATGGCATCCAGTGGCCTACCATAGTAGGAAGTTTCACCCAGCGGAGATTAATTATGATGTCCATGACAAGGAAATGACTGCCATTGTGGTGGCGTTCAAGGAATGGGATCAATTGCTACACGCGGTAACGGACCAGTGGCCGATCTATGCAGATCATAAGAATTTGGAGTACGTCAATGGTACCAAGGTCCTTAACTGAAGGCAGCACCACTGGGCTGAGTTCCTGCAACCGTTTAACTTCAAGGCGGTTTGCAGAGAAGGACGGTTGAAGGAGAGGGAAGATGCTTTGTCGCAGTGTAGGGACTACCGCGCTGAAGCGGGGAGTGATTTTCCGCCATAGTTCTTTTTTCGCCCTGGACAGTGGGTTAGGAGCCTGGAAGGGGACATCTTGCTACCACAAGTGCTGCAGGTGTGCCAAGGATTTCGGCTCCAGTCATCCTTTTTGGACCAACTGCAGGTAGTGATAACCGAAAACCAGGAATGCTTGAGGATCCAGAAGGCCACAGCTGCCGGTGACAAAGAGGTCCCCCGACATTTCATGACGTAAGAGGGCTTACCCCTATACAAGAACAGGGGGTATGTTCTCTCGGGCCAGAATCTGAAGCAGACAATCATGGAGGCTGAGCATGACTCCCAAATCGCGGGGCACTCCGGGACGTACAAAACCATTGTCAGAGTTAGGGCTAACTTCTATAGGCCAAAGATGGACGAGCCCATCAGCGACTATGTGTCAACTTGTCATGCATGCCAAAGAACTAACTCCATCAGGCACAAGAAGTCCGGGCTGCTGGAACAAATTGGTGTTCCTATGTGGCCGTGGACAGCAATTTCAATAGACTTCATTGTAGCGCTGCCAGAGTCCGAAGAGTATACCAAGATCTTGATCATAGTGGACAGATTCTCGAAAATGGCCCATTTCATACCCCTGACCATGCAGGTACCTAGCAAGGAGCTTGCCTTGATATTCCTGAAGGAGGTTTGGCACCTTCATAGACTCCCAGAGTCAATCATCGGCGATCGAGATAGCCGATTCACATCCAAGTTCTGGATGAGTCTAATGCACTTGTTACAAGTGAAACTGAACATTTCGACTGCATTCCACCCTGAGACTGATGGGCAAACTGAGAGGGTTAATCAGACACTGGAGCAGTACTTACGTAGTTACTATTCCTACCAACAAGATGATTGGGTTTCGTGGTTACCCCTTGCGGAGTATGCATACAACACCTCGACATCAGAATCCACCAAGTTGTCACCATTCGAGATCAACTATGGGTTTAACCCAAGGACAAACTGGTCAGGTGTCATGTCTGATACTCAAGGAATACACCCTAGGAGTGAGTTCTTGGTCAAGGAATGGGAAGGAACCTGGCAAGAGATTGGAGAAATGATTCAACAGGCACAGGAAAGGCAACAGAAATGGCATGACCAGAGAATGTTGCCATCACAGGACTATGCTACCTTGGAGGATGTGACCGCTGGGAAGGCGAAGAAAGCGGAACCCATGATGTTCAAAGCGAAGGAACATCCGCACTAAGAGTCCGATAGGGCAGCTGGACCACGGGATGTTTGGCCCTTTTGTAGTCCAACATCGCGTTGGTAACCGAGCCTAGGAACTCCAACTGCCCACCAGATGGGGGATGTACCCAGTGTTCAAGGTCACATTGCTCGAACCCTATCGCGAGGATCTGGCAGTAGGTAGGGTCAAGGAAGTCACTACCCCACAACTTGTAGACAACGAGCCGAGTTACGTTGTCGAAGCTGTTGTGGACAGCTGCAGGTACGGAGGACCGAGGGCGAAGTTTCCCTCGCACTTCGTCTAGTACCTGGTTGCATGGAAAGGTTACGGGACTGAGGAGAACTCATGGGAGCACTATGAGATGATAGAAGGGACAGGGCTTGCAGGCCATTCTGGATTTCCACGAAAGATATCCGTCCAAGCCCAGGAACCATCGGGTCTTGGTAGAATTGAGTCGTGGAAATGGTAGACGACACTAAAGGTCCAGGACAGACTGTAGAGAAGAGCGGAGTGATGTAACAACCCAGCATACAAGGGCTATAGCAGACGGAACCTATACCCATACAGGTAGCCAGGAGGCGAACTGGTTGGAACCGGCATGCAAGTACGTACTTGAACTACGGAGACCCGATAGCCCAGGCTGCGAGAATGCACAGAATTGGCTGGTCAGAGACATAGGTACCTGAATACACCTGGGAGTGGTGTCAACATACTTAGTGACTTCTGAAGGAGCAGTTGCCCAGCTAGGCTGGATAACCGGAGACTGGTCAGAAATGTCTATCGCCGGCGACAGGATAGACAGGATAGCAAGGAGAAGTTATCTTGTCCGCTGGTCAATGTTACCCTACCGTCGGGATCAGGTTACCCGGCCCTGGGGCTTGGGTTACCCTGCCCATAGTCCTGCCTTACACTACCTGTCAATATGAGGTTCCTCAGGGAGTTCGGGAAAATTGACTGGAATGTTTGTCACACGAAGCCATGCATGATACTGGAATCTTGGCTTCCAGGGGATGCTATTGGGCCAGCTGCATAGCTTCAATGAAGCTGTAAACTGGAGACATTATTCCTATCATACCCCTCCGGCCCCGCCCTGAGGCCCGGACATCGTGGGCAAATGGTTGTGTAGTTGTGCACAGTCTGGCAAAGAGCAATCTTTGCAGACAAGCTTGCAACACCGTATACGTCGCTGCTGTCCGGTACACCTTACACTGTTCGCAGGATATATAAGGGGCCATAGGGTGGAAGCCGAAATACCTCCTGCAAGTTGTTCGGAGTAAAATGGGCCAAAGCTGCCGCAGTTAACGAGTGTTAACCGTGGCGGTCCATAATGTAGTCCCGGGTGGTGCCGCGGTGACTGGGAGAGTTTTACACCTACCAAGCCCGAAAGTGCTCCCAACGCTATAGGCTCTGAAAGGGAAGTGCAGCGACACTGAAAGCATGGTTCCTACCACAGGTAAGGTAGATCCGAGGTAGTGGTCATGGGTAGCGCCCCTTGGATCACTCCCGGACTACCGTGTCCTGCGGAAGACACTAGGAGCCTAAGACCCGTAAATAGTAAATGCATAAACCACTCCCAGTAGCCGCTGGAGTCCAGTAGAGATCAATGCATATGGGAAGGATGTCATAAATAGTCTAGTTCATGAGGTGTCTTGACTGTTACCCACTGGCAAGATACCGATGTGCAGAAGTTTTCACTCCGGTGGACAAAATGGAAATACACCTCAGAAACGATAACCGCATAAGGTGAAGGCCGACCAGAGTGTGCCGACATATCCATGCCTGAAGGGTGTGCCAGGAGACATGTCGGACCACCCTTAGCGGAGAAGGGTGTGCTCGAATGGTTGGAGTAAACTGATGGGGAGTTTCTGGCATAAGATAAAACTACCTGAAAGTCTGTGCAAGAACTCTCCTACTTCAGCAATTAATCCTCCCGAGACCTTAATTGAGTGAAGCGTCAGGCTTAACCATACCAAGTTTTACCACTTACTTTACTCTTACATTGGTGTGCACTTTTGGCGACAAGTTTGAAGTTGTTCGGTGCGGTCGCAACCTTGTGATCCATCTTCCTTGGGTTGCCCCCGTTACACAGCACCACCTGGGACTACCTTTGGGACCCCAATGGTTAACTCCCACTAACTCCGCCAGTTTTGGTCTGTTTTACTCCCAACTACTTGGAAGACGTACTCCAGCTTCCACCCTATGTCCCCTTCTATATCCCGCGAATAGCGCACAGTCGCCCTGACGGCCGCGATGCATAAGCTGTTCCACGCAGGTCTGTAAAGATTCCTCTTTACTAGACTGCACACAACTACACCGCCGTTTGCCTATGACGTCCTAGCCTCAAGGCAGGGCCGCAGGGGTATGATAGGAATAATATCTCCAGTTTACAGCTTCCTTGGAGCTGTGTACCTCGCCCAATAGCATCTCCCAGAACCCCAGAGTCCAGTATCATGCCTGGTTTCGAGTGACCAACGTTCCGGTCATTTTTCCTGAACTCCCTCAGGGACATTGTATTGAATGGTAGGGTAACCCAGGACTTTGGCCAGGGTAACCCAAGCCCATGGCAGGATAACCTGGCCCTCCGGGTAGGGTAAACTTGCCTTGCCGACAAGATAACCTTTTTCTGTTACCCTGTCTGTCCTCGCGCTGCAGATAGACATTTGTGACCTTTTTCCAGTTCGGTGGCCTAGCTGAGTAACAGCCGCTTCTGCGGTCCCTAAGTACACTGACACCACTTCCCTGGTATACCCAGGTACCTAACCACCGGACGAGCTAATTCTGTTCATCTCGGAGCCCCAGCTATCGGGTCTCCGTAGATAAAGTACTTACTTGCCTGTCGGTTCCTACCCGTTCACCTCCTGGCTACCTGTCTGGATGAAGGTTCTGACTGCCATAGCTCAGGTATCCTTGGTTGTCACATCACTCCCCTCTTCCCTATGGTCTGTCCTGGACCGTTAGCATTGGCTTTTATTCCCCACGACCTGATTCTTCCTAGACCCTATGATCCCTGGGCTTGGATGGATATCCTTCGTGGAAATCCAGAATGACCTCTAAGCCTGTCCCTTCTAGCATATCATAGGGCTCCCATGAATTCTCCTCAGCCCCGCAGCCTTCCCATGAGTCTACGTACTACACCAAGCACAACGGCAACTTTGGCTTTGCTGCTCCGTACCATTGACCGCCCACAACCCCTTCACTAACATAACTTGGCTCCTGGTGCACCAGTGCACGGACAGAGTCACCCTTGATCCTACCTGAACCCGCATCCTCACGTTATGGTTCGCGCAATGTGACATTGAAAACTGCCCGGATGCTCTATCTGGTGGGCAGTGGCAGTTTATTTGCTCGGTTACACACACGACACTTGCACACAAAAGGCGCTAACATGTGGTGGTCCCGCTTCCCCATCTGACATTACGCGCCGACGTTCTTCCGGTTTAACATCACCCGGTCTGCTTTCCTTGCCCGCCCAGCAGCCACGTCCCCCCAGGCAATATAGTCTGGTGCTGGCAGCCTTTTCCGGTCATACAATTGTTGTAGCCTTTCCTGTGCCCGTTGGATCATTTTTTCAATTTCTTGCCAGGTTCCTACCTATTCCTTAACAAGGAGCTCACTGCTCGGGTGTACTCCTTGATTATCAGACACCACACCAGACCAGTTTGTCCATGGGTTGAACCTATAATTGATCTCAAACGGTAACAACCTGGTAGATTCTGTTGTAGTGGTGTCGTACACATACTCCGCGAGCGGTAGTAGCGTAACCCAATTATCCTGTTTGTAGGTGCAGTACCTACGCAAGTACTGCTCTAGTGTATGATTAACCCTTTCGCGTTGCCCATCAGTCTCGGGATGGAATCGAGTCGAAACGCTCAGTTTCCCTTGCAACAAGTTCATCAGACTCACCCAGAACTTGGATGTGAATTGGCTACCACGATCGGGAACGATCGACTCTGGGGGTCCATGAAGCCACCAAACCTCTTTCAGGAATACCAAGGGAAGCTCCTTGATCAGTAGCTCACAGGTCTGGGTAATGAAATTTGCTATTTGCGAGATTCCGTCCCCTATGACCCAGATCTTGGTATACCCTTCGGACTCTGGCAGTGCTACAATGAAGTCCATTGAAATTGCTGTCCACGGGCACGTAGGAACATCAAGAGGTTCTAGCAGCCTGGACTTCTTGTGCCTGATGGACTTAGTTCTTTGCAATGCATCATAAGTTGGCACATAGTTGGTGATGTGCTCGTCCATCTTTGGCCAATAGAAGTTAGCCCTAACCCTGCCAATGGTCTTGTAAGTCCCAAAGTGTCCCGTGACTTGGGAGTCCTGTGCAGCCTCTATGATTGCCTGGTTCAGATTCTGACCCTTGGGAAGATGCCATCTGTTCTTGTACGGGAGTAAGCCATTTTCCCTTGTAAAGTGTTGGTCAACCTCCTTGTCACCGGCAGCCGTTGCCTTCCTGATTTTTCAGTATTTTTGGTCTTCCCTTATCACTACCCACAGCTGATCCAAAAAGGCAGACCGGAGCCAAAATCCTGGGTCCACCTGCAATACCTGTGGTTGCGAGATGTCCAGTTCCTGGCTCCCAACCGGCCATCTAGGGTGAAAAAACGACTGTGGCAGAAAATCACTCCCCCCTTCAGGGCTGTAGTCCCTATGCCATGACAAAGCATCTACCTTCTCATTCAACCGTCCTTCCTGGTAAACTACCTTAAAGTTAAATGGTTGCAGGAACTCATCTCAGCAGTGTTGCTTATGGTTTGTGACCTTGGTACTATTAAAGTACAACAAATCCTAATGATCTGTATAGATCAGCAACTGGTCCGTTACCGAGCGTAGCAGATGATCCCATTCTATGAATGCGGCCAGCATGGCAGTCTTTTCCTTGTCATAGACATCATAATTAATCTCCGCTGGGTGAAACTTCCGACTATAGTAGTCCACTGGATAACATCTCTCAACTTCACAGATCTGGGAGAGGACGGCTCCTAATGGAAAGTCACTTGGATCGGTTTCCAGCCGGGTTGGCCATTCAGGGTTAAAATGTGGTAGGATATGTTTGGAGGTGAATGCCTCCTTCAAATGATTGAAGGCCCCTTACATGCAGGTATCAATGCCCATCGGACATCCTTCTTGGTTAAGTCCATCAGAGGTTTCACTATCTTGCCGAAACCCTCTATGAAGTGACAATAGAAGTTGGCAAAGCCTATAAAGCTTTGGACGTCAACGATGCATGTCAGATGTACCCAATCCCTGATTGTTTCCATCTTTTCCGACAACATAGAGATCCCCATATCAGGGATCTTGTAACCAAGGAATGGAAGCTGTAGTTTGTGGAAACTGGACTTCAGCATGCTTATAGGTAGTCTGGCTTTCCGCAATTTCTCCATTACGCGTCTTACCATAGCAACATGCTCTTCCATGGTTGTGGAGTAGATCAGGTTGTCATCCATGTAGGCAATGACATCTTCATCCCTGAGGTCCTGGAACACCTCGTTTATCATAGTCTGGAAAGTTGCCGGGGTGTTACATAACGCAAGCGGCATCACCTAGTATTCGTAGAGTCCATATCTGGAACTGGAAGGCTGTCTTCTCTTCTTCACCTTCTGCCATCCCCAAAAGGTAGTAGCCGTTCTTCAAGGCCGACTTGGTGAATACAAGAGCTGTTCCGAACCTATCTCGGAGTTCATTTATCAGCGGTAGAGGATGCTTGCTCTTAACTGTGATTTTGTTCTGCCGACAGTAATCTATTACCCGTATTAATGTACCATCTGGTTTTGGCATGAAGAGGACAGGGGCTGCTGCTGAGGAACTGAACTGCCAGAACTTTCCCGTGTGTAGCATTTCATGGAGATATTCCCGCAGTGCCCTAACCTCCATTTCCGGTAATGGATAGATAGGCCCAAACGGGGGTTGAGTCTTGGGTTGCAACTCGATTGTGTGGTCATACTTTCAGTGCTCCATTAGTGCCTCAATCCATTCTTGACTGAAGATATCTCCATAGTCCTTATACTTGGGGAGTAGCTTAACAGTAATGTCGACACCTTCCTTATCGGAGAATTGTACAATTCCCAGCAGGTAGACATTGCCAGGGTCTTCAGCTAGTAACTCCCTATCTGTCATGAACACTAACCGGCCCTGCCCCGATAGGCAGTTAGCCTTGCATAAATCTGAGCGCCAGGTTAGTGTTCCTGTCTTTCAATCTAGGTTGGTGTTATGGTCCTTCAACCAAGACAAAGCTAAGTACCCATCCACCTTGGTGTCGGGCATATCCGCAACTTCAAAGTCCATCTCATTATGGTGGTCACCTATTTTCATTTCTAATTATTTGGTATAGTGCAGACCTGACCCAGGAATGTGATTACCGCGTGCATCGCTTACCAGCACATGTACCTTTCACCGTACACAAGGTGCCTGGGTTTCCTTAACCCAGCGGCTGCTAAACAGTGGCCCAGTAGCTCCAGTATCGAGTAGCAGGAGCACCTCCGTGCTCACCTGTCTAGCTCGGATCTTCTAGTCTAACCTCCCCTGCAGGTGAATAGACTTGGTATGACAAGGCGGGTTGTCACATTTCTGCCTCTTTGCTTGTTTGAGGGACTTAGTCATCTGGGGTTAATAATTTTGGTCTGTTGCCTTGTGACACAAGAGCGGCCACAGCGGGTTGGTAAACATTAAGGGATCGGGATTCTTGTTATCTATAGCTAGTGTGTTTACTATCACGCTAGCATGATTTTGGGTACTAAACCCTCCTCAGGTAAACTTGGCAATAACTCTGTTTATTTTGATCAAGTCCAGCCTGAACCAATTCCACGTGTACTAAATGTAACAATTTTCCTCGTGGTATGTAGAGGTCCACAGTCAGACCAGTTCCAAGGAAAGCGTCCTTGCTTCCTCAATGTGGAGTGTCTCCTCTAGTAAGACCTCACCCAGTGTCAACTGAAATAATGTCCCATGACTTGCCCATCTGGCTAAGGAAATCCTACAAGAAATACGTATAACTAGAACAAAGGAAATAACTAGAAAGCCAACAAAGAAAAGATAACCCCTTCCACCCTGCGCGGCCTGCAACATCTACCTGCCCAGACCCCTTAGGTGTACTCAGTACCAGGCTCGTTCATGCAGTAGAGGGGTACATACCCATCCCATGAGCCACTCCCAGGTTTCATTACCCCCACCCCTTATGGGTCTATAGATACCGGTTAGTAACGTTCTACCTTAAGCCGAATGGGTCCTTACCTATTCAGACCCGTCAGGATCAGCCTCCCTCATTTGATCTGATGCCTGTTGGACTTCAAGTATCTTTGACGAGGAAGCCGGAGGTGGTGCTTCGATGCACTTCAGCCGCTTGTCCATACCCAAGGGCTTGCTTACCCGGGCTGACAGTTTCAGCCTACGAGCCTGTTTAGAGGAACTAATGACTGAAGACGCCGTAGTACACTTTCTCCAGAAGTGACCCGCTTGTCCACACTTGGTGCACTCGTTGTGCTTTCTCCGACATGCTGTCCCAGTGAACAGTATTTCCTTATACACTATTGCATACTCATAAGTCAGTGGCTTTGCCTGTTTCCACACGTTGAAGTTAGTAGGTTTCGCAGACCTCTGGTTCTATCTGCCCAAACCTTTATCATTTCTTTTGAACCCTCCGGAAGTCGTTAACCTATCGTCCTTCTTATCCGTTGGCTGAGACTGTTTGACAGAGTGGGTAACAGGGTTGCTAAACCGTGTATTGTCTTCCTGCATGTGTCCAACTTTCCAAAGAAGATCAAGGTAGTTGTGCAAGTCGGTTAGATGGGGCTCCTAGAGCGTCCACGCCTGCTGAACATCTTGGGTAATACATGGTGGTACCTTATCTCGTACCTGCACAGGGTCTGTATAGCCAAGCTTATAGATGTAGTCAATTATCTTGTCCAGTTACTCATCAATGTGATATGGCTTCATCACTAGGTCTTGCCATGCGAGAAGGGATCGGTCTTGTTCCCCTTGGTCACCGCCGAAACTCCGCTCCAGCCATTCCCTGAATCTTTTCCACATTTCCAATGGGTTACTGCAGCTAACAGGAACTCCAGTATGCTTGGCTGCCTCCTTGTTGATAAGGGAGTGCAGCCTAAGATACCATGTTTGGGCCGTGTCTTCTAAGAGGGGGATCACCAGGTTTACCTGGTCCGTATCGGTCAACCTCTACCGGGCAAAATACTCGAACTTAACCTCCACCAGTGTCAAGAAGCTGGCGAGTTCGGTAACCTTTCCCATGAACACTGCAATGCCACTCAGCTTTTGTGGCTTCTTCTGCGGCTGGCCAGAGGATGGCTGTAAGGTCGATCTACTCCATAGATCCCTTGATGGCTTCTTAGCTTGGTGGTCCCACCCTGGTTTCTTCTCATCGCTCCAGTCATCCTTGCAAGCACTGAGGGAGCGTGTTAAATCAGGGAGAGAATCAGCATCATCACCATCCGCACTGTCATTGTCAGAGGCCCCTGGGTCTCCTCCCACTCCTGCTGTACTAGCGCCAGGTGGCATATTTCTGTCTCTACCACCACCGGCCGTTCTACCTGAGGTTTCCCGTGGTCTGTCATACCCATCAAACTGTTCCTCCTGGCCATCTTGATTCCCATCCTCAGGGGGGTTAGCCCCTGATGGTACTGATGCCGGTGGTGGAACAGGGCGTCGCCCACCTTTAGCAGTTGCGTTAGGTGCTGCCTTAGTCATCCACAGCAATGCTTGAAGATCTGGACAGCTCAGGGGTTGCATGGGGGGCCCAGTCTGCCTCCATGACCCACAATACCCACATGTTGGTAATCCATCTCCTTCCTTCTGTCTTCTTCTGTACCTTACCAGGGTCTGTTGTTTCTTCCTGCACCTATATGTCTGGTAATGAATCCACCCCATATGGGTCACTTCCGATTTGCAGCCAGACAAACAGAACTCGACCTGGTTGTCCGACTCGCCACTTGTGACCCTGGGGAGCATGGAGGGAAGAGTGGGTTGAGAGGGGGCCGAGGGAATCACGGGTGCCCAAGGAAGGGAGCAAGTTGGTGTCCCAGGTCTGGGGATTGGAATCCCCTGTGATGGGGCCATGGGTGCTCGCTCTTGCTGGCACCTTACCTGTTCAAAAAGTCCTGGTGACGCCACGCATAGTCGCCGGAACCCTGGGGTAACCTATACTGCTGGGGGGAAGGCTGTGGCAGGAAAGGTATCGGGAGCGGGCAATCCAACTGGTCGTGGTGTGGGTCTTAGGGCAGCAATGAGAGGTACAGGAGTTGAAAGTAATGGTGTTGCTGGGGGGATGATAGGAGCAGAGGTCAGACAAGGAGTAGGGTCAGGTGTATCTGGTACCGAGATACCCTTCAGCTTTGAGGTCCTTTTCTTAACGTGACACCTCTCTGTTGGTCCAATCGCCAGGCTGCACGAGTGACTAGAGGCAATTGGGGAGGGGATGGATGGAGATGCTATTGATGCTCCGGTGAAGGGGGAGGTGTAGCTGTAGCCGTCACCCTTGAGGCTTTGCAACATGTATATCCCCACAGGGCTTAAGTACGCCCTCTATTGTTCGTCTCTGGCTCTTATACCGAATTCCATCCCGCAGTTCTCGGGCTTGGTATAGACAAGTGGAAGTGGGAGTGCTGCCTCTGTCACCAGCACGTTATTCTCAGGATCAATACTATTCCCTCAGGTAAAGGCCTTCTCCAACGCTGCCATAGGATCATTCCAAACCTATAGATCATCCGCATTCGTAGGTATGCCTCTTGCTGCACTTTCATCCGTTCCACCGCTGCCGTAGTAATCTATTTGTGGAGCACCTACGGTTGGTAGTTGTTCCAGTTCCTCATCCCTCACTGCGCTTTATCCCGTGACTACGCTACCTCATGGACAGTATGAGGTTCGACGAACTAGCGAGAGAATTGACCAAAGGGGATACCTCTTGGCGGTTGTAGGCTCATGTTGTGAACAAGGGTGGAGTCTTGAAAAAAAGAAAATACTGCAGCACGAGAGTCTGTACTCATAAGATCAACACATTCATCGGCTGGCCAAATAGGGGCGGACATCAAGAGTAACTGGTGGCCATCCCATTCAATACCCGGAACATCCGAGAAAACGGAGCCCCGAAAACTGTTCCCAAGGTTCCCGTCGAGTTCAAGGTCAAGGTCCGAATCCGACTTGCATTCCATTCTATTTCGAAGTTCAGTACTAGGAATTGCACTTCCCACCCTGGGCTGCTTGTTATAGGCCAGGTTACCAGTATTCATGCAAGGTCAGTGCCGAAAGTTGGAAGAAAATTAAGCGGGAGAGGGCTTCAGCGAGGAGGTCGCTTGACGATATACTGTAATGGGTGCACCCCAGGGAAGACGGATCCCAAGGTTGCAACCGTACCGAACAAGTTCAAACTTACCGCCAAAAGTTCACACAAATGTAATGGTAAAGTAAACCATAAAACTTAATATTGTTAAGCCTGACGCTGGACTCGATTAAGGTCTCAGGAGTATTGATTATTGGCGTAGGAGAGTTCTCACATAGACCTTTTGCTAGTTTTATCTTATGCCAGAAAGTCGGCTATCAGTTTACTCCGACTATTTGAGTACACCCTTCTCCGATAAGGGTGGTCTGACACATCTCCGGGTACAGCCTGCGGGCATGGATATGTTGACACACTATAGTTGACGTTCACGTTATGGGGTTATCATTTCTGCAGTGCATTTCCATTTAGCCCATGGGAGTGAAATCTTCTGCGCATCAGCACCTTGCTAGTGGCTAACAGTCAAGACGCCGCATGAACTAGACTATCTATGACACTCTTCCCATATGCATTGATCTCTGCTTGGCCCCGGGAGCTACCATGAGCGGTTTATATGTCTACTATTTAAGGTTCGCGGGCTTCTTGGGTCTTCAGTAGGATACGGTGATCTGGGAGGGGTCCAATGGGCGCTACCCATGGCCCCTACCTCGGATCCACCTTACCTGTCATAGGAATCATGCTTTTAGTGTCTCTGCACTTCCCTTTCAGAACCTATGGCGGTGGGGACGCTTTCAATTATGAGAGGTGTAAAACTCTGCCAGCCGCCCTGGCACCACCCACGACCACCTTTGGGACCCCGACAGTTGCCCCCTGTTAACCACATCAGTTTTGGTCCGTTTTACGCCAAACAACTTGCAGGGGGTAGTCCACCTTCGACCCTATCCCTCCTTGTATAACCTGCGAATGGAGTATGGTCACGTGGACAGCTGCGACGTATACGGCGTGGCAAGGAGGTCAGCAAAGATTCCTCTTTGCTAGACTGCACACAACCACACAGCCGTTTGCCCATGATGTCCGGGCCTCTAGGCAGGGCTGCAGGGGTATGATAGAAATACCGTCTCCAGCTTACAGCTTGTTCCGAGTTGAGTACCTCACCCAATAGCATTTCCCGGAACCCCAGATTCCGGTATCATGCATGGCGTTGGATGACAAACATTCTGGTCATTTTCCCCAAACTCCCTGAGCAACTTCGTATTGAAAGGCAGGGTAACCCAGGACTTTGACCTGGGTAACCCAAGCCCCATGGCAGTGTAACCTGACCCTGAGGGTAGGGTAACCTTGTCTGGCGGACAAGATAACTTTTTTCCGTTACCCTGTCTATCCCATTGCCGGAGATAGACATTTCTGACCTTTTTCCAGTTACCCAGCCTAGCTGGGTAACTATTCCTTCTGCAGTCCGTAAGCACGCTTACACTACTTCCCGGGTATATCCAGGTAGCTAAGTACCTGGCCTGCTAATTCCGTTTATGTTCGAGCCCGGGCCATCGGGTCTCTGTAGGTCTAGTACTTACTTGCCTGTCGGTTCCCACCAGTTCACCTCCTGGCTACTTGTATGGGTGAAGGTTCCGACTGCCATAACTCATGTATGCTGGGTCATTATACTTTGTAGTATTCTGAGGCCCTGTGTGCACAGAAGGTCCCTATTATCTCATTTACCATTTGTCTGGTGTCCGCTTATAACAACCCAGCATATCTGAGCTATGGCAGACTGCACCTATACCTGTGCATGCTATCCTATGGCCGACTAGTAGGAACAGGAGGGCAAGCCAGAGTTTGACCCATGGAAGCCTAATGGTCCGGGTTTAGTTATAAACAGTAAGGCACACAAGGCACCTAGACACTTTAGCATATGCCCTCGGGTAGTGTTTGCATACTCAAGGATGTGCTGAGGACAGGTTATCCTGCTTGGCTGGGTAACTGGACCAAAGGAAGAGAAGTCAGTCTCTGCTATAGCAATAGCAAGGGTAATAGGATAAAGTTACCCTGACCTGCACAGCAGGTTACCCTACTCAGAGATCACAGTTACCCTGCCTTGGGACTAGGGTTACCCAATCCAGCAATGTGGGTTACCCGACCTGACAATACAAAGTCCCATGGGAAGTTCAGAGGGAATGACCTACATAGTTGTCACAAGAAGTGACGCATAATACTAGAATCTGGGGCTCCAGGAGATGCGGTTGGGCAAGCTATACACCTATGAAGGAGCCCTAAATTGGAGACATTATTTCGGTCATCCACCTCCGGCCCTGCCCTGAGGCCTGAATGTTATGAGGAAATGATGGTATAGTTGTTCCGATTCTAGAAAAAGGAGAATCTGCGCAGACCTACTTGCAACACCATATTCATCGGGGCTATCCGGTCCACTATAGGTTGTTCACAGAATGTACAAGGAGTCATAGTGGGGAAGATGGAGTGCCTCCTTCATATTGCTTGAAGTAAGAAGGACAAAGATTGGCGCAGTTAACAGGGGTTAACCGTGGAGGTCCCACAGGTAGTCCTGGGTGGTGTCTGGATGACAGTGAGTGTTTTACACCTATTAAGCCCCAATGCATCCCCACTGCCATAGGCTCCGTAAGGGAAGTGTAGAGGCACTAAAAGCATCATTCCTACTACAGGTAAGGTAGATCCAAGATGGTGGTCATGGGTAGCACACCTGGGTGCACTATACAACCACCCTAGAGTGCCGAAGACACCTGAAGTCCCTGAGTCATAAATAGTAGATAGATAAACTGCTCGTAGTAGCTTCCAGGATTACATAGGGATCAATGCATATGGGAAAAGCGTCATAGATAGTCCAGTTGATCAGGTTTCTTGCTGGTTAGCTACTGGCATGAGACCAATGTGAAGAGGTTTGCACTCCGGTAGACTAAACAGATATCCACCACAGAAATGATAACTGCATAAGGTAAATGACGACCATAGTGTACGGACACATGCATGGCTAAAGGTTGTGCAAGAAGACATGTCGGACTACCTTCAGGAGATGAGAGTGTACTTGAAGAGTTGGAGTAAACAGATAGCAGAGTTCCTGGTATGAGGTAAAACTACCAGAAAATCTATGGGAGAAATCTCCTACTTCAACAATCAATCCTCCAGAGACGTTAATTGAGTAAAGTATCAGGCTTAATGATATTCACTTTTACAAACTACTTTACTTTTACAATTGTGTCAACTTTTGGCATTAAGTTTGAAGTTGTTCCCTGCAGTTGCAACCTTGGGATCCAACTTCCTTCAGGTAGCCCATTTAAACCCTTTTATCTTCATTTTCACTTCTCTCAGTAGTCTCATTCAGGTCACCTTCCTCCTCCTCTTCCAAATTATTATAATTTCTACAACACTACTTGTCTATTGCAAGAGGCATGACTCAGACTATAGTGTCATTGGCATATCCTTCCCATGGCTTTGCCTGTTTAATCACACCTGGGCTGTCAGGTATCTGAAACACTAGTTGCTTTAGGTTCAGTAGTGCAGAGATTGCAAGTAATCACGGTATGGGCTGAATAAGGGTGGATGGCCTCTCACCATTTCTATCTGGCCTTCCACCAATTGTCTGTTCCGATTTCTAGTCATTTACTCCTGGAGTTTCATTGGGGCTAGGGTCGATTATAGTACTTGGAGGTCTTGGTCTCTCACTAGGGGGTTGTATAACTAGTTAACTCGGTCATCTAGTGTGGTTGTTCATAAATTTGATTTCCTATTGATGGTAAGGGCAATGACCTATCTTGTATTATGAGTAGTGCTGGCTGCTATAGTTGAGTTCTTCTAGTAGTGTACTTCGCAGCATGCACAGATCATCTCAATTGTTTCCTGCAATAATTGAGCTGGGTCTTTTTAGGTACATGGGTACCTCATCAGGGTATATTGAGTAAGAGCAAGGATGGGACATAGAGGGAGATGTCAGTTCAGCTTTCCTGGTATTTGAGTATTGTTCGTAAACTGTATTATCTAATATGTTATCTGCTTTCTTCGTATAGTCGTTAACATGAACAGGGTTTAGACCTGAATTTCCTTAATATACTTAGAAAACACTGTCCGGTACATGGTCTATACGTCCAGGCGCATAGGCTATGTTAGTGTCATATTTTCCTAGTGTACTTAGCGATCTAAGCTGTTTCCCACTTGGGTTCTTACAGGTTCATGGACGAGTCAGACATTGGTGGTCAGTAACTATTGTAAATGTATTTTCCATTAGTATATTGTGAAACTGGTTTAGTGTATCCACCATTACGAGGGCCTCTTTGTCGGTTGTTCTGTAATTTGCGTATACATTGGTGAACTTCCTACTATGCAATGTGGCTCAACAGGTCATCTCATATGTTAGTCTTTGTCCTACTTAAGCTACAATTTGTAAGTCTAAGGTATCTGTTACTAGCCAGATTTATTCCTTACTCTGTATCTCTATTGGTCGTATAACTCAATGATTGACAGTATGCTTCCCAATCAGGTCGAATACTGCTTGCTGTATATGTGTCCATGAAATTGGATATTGCCTGTCAGGTCAGTCAATGGGGCTATTCAAGTAGTATGATACAGGATAAACTGGGCCACATAGTTTCCCATTCCAAGCAACAATTGTAATTCCTTTTTGTTTTAATGTATATCCCAACCTGACATAGACAATGTTTTTCGTGGTAAGGCATGAATTCCATCTTTATCCACTGCATGCCCAAGTACTTCTAGCTTGTCTGGGAATAGTACTATCTTTTTCTTACTTAAATAGAATTTAGCTTCCCTGAGGCAGTCACATGCCTAATAGATATGCCTCTCATGCTCCCCAGGTGTATCAAAGAATATGAGAATATCATCGATGTATACCCATCTCAAATTGTGTAGGAATGTGCTTAATAGATCCTCTATTATCTATATACAGGTAGCTGGTACATTCACATCTTCTTGTAGCATTGCCTGGCTGATAAATCCTCCACAGGGAGTTTTGAATGAGTTGAACCTAACACTTTTTGGGTCCCTCCGTTTCTAGAAACATGCATTGCTAGGATGAATCTTACCTCTGCACTTTGCTCTTACAATACAGTTTATCATTTATTGTACATTGGGGATAGAGGGGCCATCTATTACTGTGTTGTCATTTCCGACTTTCAGATCCACCAGGGGACAGATTCTCCTATGGGATTTTGGTTGTACAAACATAGGTGCCACTCCTAGTACTTTCTGTCATGCTATAATTCTAGTGTATAGTTTCTCATTCGTACAATTTATGAGTTTTTTCTCATACACTTTTGGGATCAAGTACATTGATTGGTTTTTTCAGATCAGTTGGGTATTTTAACCAAATATCGTAGTTTATTTGTTGTACAGGTAGTAGGGTTTCAGGAACTTTGCAAGGTAATACATCCTTGTATTCTTCCAACAAGGTAGCTGTAGTAATAGACAACCCAGTGGCTCAGATTTCCACACTTGGTGGCCTACACAATACTCGCAGTCTTTTATTCGGAAACTTCACCACGGTTTCCCCATGCTTGACATAGGTATTATACCTTTTCAGAAACAGGATTCCGATAAGGGTGTCATATTCAGCGAGGTTTCCAACCAACATCTCCTAGTTAGGCTATTTCTTTTTCCCAATTCCTACTATTACTCTACACCTCCTGTAGCTTGAAGTACAGGAAACTTTCATAACCGTGATAACTATTGTTGGTTGCGAGAGAGGGTCCATGGGTATCCCATCCATTGCCATAAAGGTGGTACTGATTATGTTGTACCCAATTGTTCCCATGTCTAATAGCATCTTTGCTGGGAGACTGTTTATATAGATAGTACCTTCTAATGTATTCTGAGTGATAATTATCAGTGATGGCTATATGTGGAAGCTTTCCACTTTGGCCAAGTTTAACTCAATTTCATCCTAGATGCTTGCTTCCACTTCCTTTGTACTAGCCTTCCTTTTCCCCAATTTGCCTTTTCCTTTCTTAGTATAGCAATCCCTTGCATGGTGCTCCTTTTTCCTCCATTCAAAACATGTACCTTGATCTGGCCTCTTTTGTTTCTTGTTCTTACCATCCTTCCTTCCTGTCTGAGTTGTCTAGGCCTTATCCTTGTAGTCTTATAAAGAAGAACTCTTGCTGGTTCATCCTTCAGGTTGGCTTGTTTCGTAAACTCCAGTTTCATAAAGGATCGCATCCTTTCATTTTACTTACTTAACTATTTTGTTGAAACCATCTCTGTCTTCTTTCATAGGTCCCACCTCCTGTCTCAATCTTGTGTGCCTTGCCTCATACAGTCTCTGGCTTAATGTGTATTTAGATAATATCCCATTTGGTAGTCATCCATGGTGCATTAGCAAGTCCATAGCTACCACCATTTCTGTTCTGTTCTTCCTATTATGAACTTATTGAGTGTCTTTGAACTTCATGTAAAGTTCTTCCATATTTTATGGGGACTGGAATCTATCTCTCAGGTACTTTACCAGTATCGATCCTTGTATCTTTTGTCCACTCCCATAGTACTTTATTACTTGATAGTATACTTCTTCTACTTCCTCTGTACAGAAACTTTCATAGTATGCTCAACTTTCTTCCCCCATTTTGTTAATACCATGTAGGGCAAGATACTGGCCAGTAGTTATAACCCAACAGTCGAACAACTTGTGTTTCAAATCCTCTTTCTCAACTGAAAATGTAGGAGGCAGCTGGAGCTTGATGTTTGGTCCTGAATGCCCAGCCTTTTAGCTGGGCAGTGCAGTAGATTCAACTTCTGACATGTTATCTTCCAAGTGCTCGCTGCTAGAACTGTAGTCTAATGAGTGCTCTGGCAAGTCATCTGGTAATTTTGATATCACAGTCTCCTCCAGTGCCTCCACTTCTTCTTCTTGTTAGATACCTGGAGTAGGGCTTTTTTTCTTTAGTGGTAGCATGGGTGCCATTTCTTTGCTCGAGCTAGAAGGCAATAATACTAGAAAGGTTCCAGCCACTCTTGCTAATTCTTCTGTGAGTTTGCAAAAGATTTGCATAGCTCAGTCTCATGCGATTTAACTTTCTGCTTTGTCCATTGTGAAATCACTCTTTTCTCCTTTCAGTTTTGCAGATTGCCATTTCTTGATTAAATCTTCATATGGGACTTGCTGCCCACTACGAGTCTATAATGACTCAATGGTGATTTACTGGTAGAGCTGGGGACCTCTAGGTTCTGCTACTCTCCAGTGCCAGCTTCTGGTTGAACATGTATAGGTTGATTAGGCCTAGTCTACTTAGGTTTCTAACCACTTGCTAAGATTGAAAAAATATAACATTTTTGGACCGCAGTCCTATTCACGTGGTAGTCCCATCGCAGCAGATGGCTTGTTGATCAACAAGACATGAGCCTTGCTTAGTAAAAGAGGCTGTGAAAGGGTACAAGGGAGAATCAAAGAACTAACAATTCAACCAAGTATTTTAGAAATACTGTCCGTCGAAGTCTGCTGTTTCTATCATAGACATCCGAAATCTTTAAATCCAACTTATTACTTACATCCAGTGATAGCGATATTAGAATACCTTGTGTGTATCAAGAAATGCCACATAAAATAATTCAAGTATCAAGCAATACTGTGAAACTAAACATAAAACCTTGTGTGCATCATACGATACTGTACAAAGCGATAGAAGTATCAAATTATACTGTTAAACCAAATGTAAAACATAGTGTATATTAAGTGATACTATACGAAACAAAACAAGTATCAAACGATACTGTGAAACCAAACATAAAACATTGTGTGTATCAACCGATAGCATACGAAACAAAACAAGTATCAAACCATACACCAAAACCAAAGATAAAATCTTATATGTATCAAACAATACTATACCAAATAATACCAGTATCAAATAATACTGCAAAGTCAAATATAAACATAATCTAGTGCCCATACTGGTTACAGTTAGCTACTAGCAAGACACTGATATGAGGAAGTTTTCACTTCCATGGCCATAACCAAGACTTACAGCAGAAACTGAACTGTATAAGTAGGTTACAGACTAGAGTGTACTGATACCCATATACCTATAGGAATGTGGAAGAAGTACTGAACAACTCTTAGTAGAGGAGAGTATCCTTGAAGGATTGGAGTAAACTAATGGAGGAGTTTCTGGCATAAATTCTGGCTACTTCAATCTATACAAGAACTCCCTGACTCCAACACAATCAACATTCTCTTGAGACCTTAATTGAGTAAAACATTTGGCTTAACAATATTAAGTTTTACTACTTACTTTACTCTTCCATTTGTGTGTGAACTTTTAGCAATAAATTTGAAGTTGTTTAGTGTAGTCACAACCTTTTGGTCTATCACTCTTAGGGTGCCCCAGTTACATTCAATTATGGGGCACTATAGTAAAATATCATATGCCAAAAGCTTCTGTAGGTTCCAGAGACTTCATACAAGTACTGCCCTATATAGAGCTTCTCATGAGACAATCAGAGCCAATAGAACAAAGCACTCTTTAGACCCTCACTACCTGAGCATCTTCCAGCTAAAGTTAGTCCTAAATGGTATATACTCCTTTTGCTCTATTGCCACCTGGATCCAGCTAGTTGAAACCAAGCATTAGGCTGAGAATGTGGACAAAGTCTAATATTATTTAAGGATCTTGGTCCAGGATATGGTCAAGAAACTCAAGACAATAAAGGAACATTATCCCCAGCATCAGGCAGTTGTTGCCAAGATTGTAGAACCTCTGTGTAAGTACTTTTGTTATTCTATGTTCTGCTATTCTTGTGCTATCTGAACTCATAAGTCCCAGAGCCCGCTTGAACCTCACACTATTACCTGTGGACAATAAAGGTTCATACCATTTGCTTGATGGAAGTCTCTGCCAGAGGCTATCCATTCCTTCACTGTCCCAAGTTTACCATCAACCAGGACCAGGAAATCGTCTAGTGTATCATAGTATCACCAAGTATCAAAAATGTTCTCAGGGGAGTCAATGAGCAACCAGCGGAGGAAGATAATGGGTACTCCCATTAACCCACTGGAGCAACTGGTGAGGGTATACATACACTCCGTCAAGCACTCTCTGATCCTCTGCCACCCAATGAGATTATGTCTTTTTTTTTTTTTTTTTCCTCTATTTCCTTTGTTTATTATAAGTGGGTACAAAGAATACATTCACCGTTAATGGCATAGCGATAAAGACCTCCAACTGCAGTCCAACCACCCGCAAGAAGCCATGGAAAACCCTCTGGGGTATAAAAACCCAGACCCCCAGTGATGGAGCTGAATACAGCGAACCCAACACCTCCACAGATGTGCAGCAACAAAAGAATGCCCCTCCAGACAGTGAGACAGCAGTTAGATCCCCACAAATTAGAAACCCCAAGACCCGGAAAGGAGAAATATACCCCACACTCTCCCACCCCTAAAGCAAATGCCTTGTAGCAAGGGCACATAATGCCCAGGCACAACAGAGGGCAACAGACAAGCTAGGTTCCCGAGCGGCCAGGGACCAAAGGACTGGATCCCAAGGGACGAGGACAGATCGCGGCCGTGTGGCAGGCGAAGCTGACCCCGTGCCCACCGGAACACAGAGTAGGTGGCAGTAAGCTGCCAGCTGAGGTGTGGATGACTTCCGTAGAGAAAGTCAGAGCCGGAAAGAGGAGGCAGAGGGGATGCCAGCCCAGCAGAGAGATTGCCAGTCGAGGAGGATTGAGGACAGATCGGGGCCGTGTGGCAGGCGAAGCTGACCCCGTGCCCACCGGGACAGAGAGTAGGTGGCAGTAAGCTGCCAGCTGAGGTGTGGATGACTTCCGTAGAGAAAGTCAGAGCCGGAAAGAGGAGGCAGAGGGGATGCCAGCCGAGCAGAGAGGATGCAAGAAGAGGAGGATGGATGACGCCGCGAGCAGCATCAGAGGCAGACTGAAAAGTGGCCAGCCGAGGCTGGCCGGGAGCGAGCAGGTAGAAGGGGTGCTGCATGGAGAGGAGGTAGGGCCCTAAAGACCAGGGCAGTAGGGTGCCAGCCGACGCAAAAAGAGAGAAGTAGGAAGGCCCGAACCGAGTGAGATGGCCAATGATACGGCAGCAGGCTGCAACTGAGGTCACAGAAACCATCCCCCCCCCAGGCAAAGCACTGTGTTTTACCGCTTCTCTCATGTAGTCCCTTGTTCTCTGAGATAAAGCGTCACTTAGTCGGTGGGATACCATAACCATGCTATGCCAGGAGGAAGGACCAGGCCCCCGATAGCCCAGAGGACCACCAAGCAGACTGACCGTCCGACCAAGCCCTCCCGGAAGAAAACCGACCATGCAAATGCTAAGCGAGCCTAGCAAAAGCGGGGAAGTATAGGAGGGGAACCAGCGCGAGGCAGTTCCAGACAGAAGAGAGCATCCCCAAGAGGATTAACTCAGGGGGAGGGAAGGTGGAGGCCATAGGTAATGCCTGGCCAAGCGAGGGAGGAAAAGAAGTAGCCTAGCACCCCCCAGAGGTGGGGGTGCAAGACCCGTAGTTGTGATGATAGTTCTCTGGTGTTGAGTCGTTCCCAAATAGGAAATCTTTTTCAAGGACCGGAGTTGTAACAGAGACGGAGCGTGCAACGAGATTATTCTTATATATGAAGATAATGAAGTACAGCCATGGTCCCTTGCCAATAGTGGCAAAAGTTCCCTGGACCTCATGGTCCTGGAGCCCTGTTCACATGATGAAAGAGAGGATGGAGACCAGCCCCCTGTTTTTGCCAACAGCAGATACCCACTTTTTTGACTGCAAAATCTGGCGTCCCACTTGGCAAGCTGGAGGTATTAGGGGGGCCATGTAAGAGGAGGAGAAAGGGGAGGAGGATGATGAAGAGGAGGAGGAAGAGTGGCTTCCAAGAAAGGCTGTGGAGGAGGAGGCACAGGAGGAGGAAGCAGAGGAGGAAGCAGAGGAGGAAGCAGAGGAGGAAGTAGCAGAGGACGTAGAGGAGGATTATTTGATGCCAATTGGCATGGCAGCAATTGTGATTGACAATGTAAGTTCCAAAACTGAACCCACTTTCAGTTAATATCATGAACCAAACTCTGTAGCTAATCCCACATAAAGAATAAGGACATGGCTCCATATAGACTAGGTCTATCGAGACCCTGTCATATCAACCATATAGACTCCGAGCCTTCTCGGCCATCGGAGTAAGGGAAGCACAGATCTATCCCATAGTTACTCCAAGAGAACACATGGGCAGCCGAGTACTTCAGAAATCCCAGCTAGAGGTGGACCAGCAAATACCCAGATGACAATCATGGGACTGGTCTCGGAAGGATAGGCCCAGGAACAGTCTGAGCCCCCCTGCCAGTCTGTGCGTGACTAGCGACAACTGTGCAGTAGCTGCCCCCTTACCTGTTCCCATTCTACTGCCTCCTGTGCCTGCTGTTGCTAAGACTGCTCTGCCATCTCCTGCAACTACCGTTTCTGGGACCGTTTTGCCAGCCCCTATGACACCCATTATTGTGACTGTTCTACTGGCGACCCCCATTGCTGCGACTCTTCTCCAGGCTGCTGCGACCTCCATTACCGTAACTATTCTATCTGCTCCCATGACTTTACCTCTGCTGCACCCCTCATCAGTGCCGGGCTATGCAAACCCATCCACTGAAGAGCGCCACCATCGTAGGAGATGTCAAAATACCAGCATATCTTTTCTGCTTGCTTGTTGCCTTTTGTTTCACACTATCTATTTTCCTTTTTTCCCTTTCTGGTGTGTGTGGTTTCGTAGTTTGATTTTGTAGAATCTTTAGCCAGGAATACATTAGATACCATATGATACTAAGTACACCATTGGATACCGGCATGTTAGTCTCTCATACTTCTGGCTACTTCGATGTCTCAGACCTAGCATATAATAGTCTTAATAGTGAATATGCCCTTATACACAGGCATTAGGAATTTAATAGATTCAGCATATCTCGAATTCATGGTACTTAATCAGTCTAGTATATGCCACCTGTATCAGTGTATTAGCTAGCTGATAGTGGTTGAAAAGATGTTTTATATATTACCCAGTACTGATATGATACTGGAATATAAGACAGAATAATCATAACTCTTTTTAAGCATAGTGGGTATCCCAGGAGAAATCATGTCAACAACAAATACTGTTTGTAGCCAGATTTTACAAAGCTTTCCACTTTTGTGACAATTTCACTTTGGCTAATTGATTCATACTAGAGTCTCAACATTCTGACACACCTGACACTCATGGATATATACTAGTACTATTAAGACTAGTACTGGCAAATCACGAACTTCCCCAAAAATATTCTTAAAAAATCTGATACTGTTTATATCTAGATTTCACTAAACCTTCTTACTAATACCTTTATTCTATTTGATTATTTCATGCTTAAATGATGGGTCCTATAATAATTAGAAATATCAAAATGAAGAACATGATATTGAATACCTGTAGGACTATAGCCCAATCTTTGATTCAACGCTGAGTAACAATCTATGATTAAGAATACCCTAATCCTGACCATAAGTTCCAGTGTATAAGATCCAACAAGTTGTATTGAATATAGGGGAATTACTCAAACTACTCATACAATTTGCATACATCTTATGAAGTCCAACCCAGCTGGCATTCACTAAGGTACTTCATGATATATAGGCAACAAGCTAGTATGCCCAGTTGGTAGAGACCATGGGTTGGTAACATATGTGGGCATAAATGCACCAGGGGAGCTGACCCAATAGGACCAGAACAAGCAAGATTAGGAATACATCAAAATGAACATGCAAGTTATATGAGTATACCATCAAACTCCAAGTCACTATATTGAACATTGTCTCAATCAACTATTGCAAGCACACAACTGGGAAGACCTTCAAAGTACTCAGGGGGAAACATGATTCAGAATCCAGTGTATACTAATCTAGTAGCAAAGCCTGAAGGAAAACAATGATATAAAAACAGTTCATCCCAGTGACAGTAGTAGTAATAACTACCAAAACTCAATAGAATTGGAGGAGATAGAATCAGACCCAAAACTTGATTCACAGGGTATCCATATTCTAGCTAGACTGACATTACGATAGACTGATGGGTCTCAAGCAGCCAGTAGAGATCGAAACTGTCATACAGTCATATTCTGGATTTCTACCACCTCAGCATCACTAGCTGTCAATCCTGCCCCCTGGACACCAGCAGATTATGGGTAAATATATCGTAGCAGTACCTATAGCCCTGAGATACTTCTATCATCTAGTAGGCTACTGCTTTCATCACCACTGTATACTCAAAGTACTCCTACATGGAATACATAGAGCTCTATTCCAGCCTGTGGCTGAAGGACACAATGGGAGAACAATGTGCTAGGAACCAACTTGCAGTACAATCTAGTAACAGGATGTAAGAGGTGCACCCCAAAAGAGATAGACTTAAGGGTTGTGACTATACCAAAAAGCTTCAATTTATTACTAAAGGTTTATATACAAATGCAAGAGTAAAGTAAATGGTGTACCTTAATATCATTAAGCCAAACACTGGACTCAATTGTGATCCCAAGATGACGTTGATTGTATTGGAGTAGGGGTATTTTCCAATAGATTTAAGTAGTTAGAATGTATGCCAGAATCTTCTCCATCAGTTTGCTTCAACCCTTTGAGCATACCCTTTCCTACTAAGGGTTGTTCAGTGCTTCTTCTACATCTCTATATACCGAAGTGTGTTGACACACTCTAGTTGATAACCTTCTTATGTAGTTTAGTTTCTACAGTAGAGCTCAATTATAGCTATTGAAGTAAAAATCTCTTCACCTTGGTATCTTGCCAGTAGGTAACTGTAAAGACATCTGAGAGAGCCTACTGTTTGACAAACACCCTCCTAGTTACACTTTACCAATACAGATGCTAGTTGGCTCTTCTAGTCTATACATTCAATCTACTTCTATCAAGCTACCAGCCAACGGAGACTCCAACGATGAGGTGTTTAGTGTAGTGATCTAATAGATGCTACCCATGATGACTATGACCAAAACCACCTTAGTCAGAATAAGAATCATTCTTTTAGTATCCTCAAACTTTCCTCCCAGAGGTTATGGCATAGGGGTTCATTTAAGTTTGCTCAGTGTAAAGCTCTTCTAGGTATGCCTTGGTACCACCGGAGACTACCCCAGGGATATCTACTGTTTGCTTCTACTCTTTCCATTAGTTTTAGTCTGTTTTACTAAGTACAACTACAAGAAGGTCATTCACCTTCTTGCCTGTGCCCCCTTATATATCCTGAGAACAGCTTATAGTTAAATGAACAGCTACAGTATATATGGTATTATAAGAGCATCTCCAAAAGTTATCTTTTGCCAGTTTGCACAGAACTACACAACCCTTTGTCCCTGACTTCTGGGACTCCGGGTGTGGCCGGAGAGGTAGGATTGCTATAACTAGTATGGGTACTATATTATGTTCATGTGCTACTGCTTGATATACATAATATTTTATATTTAGTTTTACAGTATCTTTTGATATTTTTTATGTTTCGTGTGCTATTGCTTGATACATACAAATGTTTTATATTTGGTTTCTGAGTGTCATTTGATACTTGTATTGTTTAGTGTGCTATTTCTTAATATTTACAATTTTTTGAGAAAGTGCTCATACTAGTTGTAAGTACTAAGTAGTATTTAAAGACTATTGATTTCCATGATAGAAGCAGCAGACTTGGACTGATAGTATTTCTAGTATATTTGATTGAACTGTTACTTCTTTGATTCCCTATTATACTCCCTTGAAGTCTTCTTTACTAAGCAGCGCTCACCCCTTGTTAATCAACTAGCTCTCTACTCATATCATGATACCATATAAACAGGACCTTGGTTCAAACAAGTTATAATAGGAATGATGCCTCCAGGTTACAGCATCTGCAAGGCTCTATACCTATATAAATAGTGTCCCTGAGAATTTCAGATTTGCAGATCATATATGGTTTCACATGACAAACATTCTGGTCATTTTTCCCAAAGTCCTGGAAAGACTTCATAGTACAAATTAGGATAATTGAGAGACCTAGAGAAGGCAACTTGAGTCCCATAGCAGGGTAATGCAACTCCCAAGGCAGGAAAACTCAACTCCTATAGTAGGGTAATCCTACTGGGACATCAGAATAATCTACCTGTTTTCTGTCCTACTCTCTCACTAGAGCTAGAAACTTGTACCTTTTCTTCAGTTATGTTACTTCATAGAGTAACTTCCCTGCCTAGGGCTCTAACTCGATTGACATTGTGCATATCCATATTCCTGGTATCTGACTATCAAAGTACTATGTTCATTCATAGTGGACCTGAACTATTAGGTGTCCATATGGCAAGTAGTTACTTGGCTGCTCATTCCTATCTGTTGACCACATAGTCTTGTATATAGATATAGGTTCAGATTACCATAATGCATATATAATAGATTGTTATACAAAAGCAAAAAGAACTATAATAGAGTTACAAAAACACTCATCCTACAGTATAATCTTTTCAAGTACCTACTCTTGAATGTTGTTGCTTTCACTGGCCAGGTGGCCAAAGTCGGAGGTACCATAGCAGAGAGGAATTCAGAGTCTGAATACATCAGATCCATGGAGCAGAGTATAAATATAGCAAGTAGACTTAGAGTGGTATAATTTGATATACAGTAAGCTATGAACACAGCAAGATACACCAAAAATACTCACAGATACAATCATACCTCATATACTATATAAAAGCTGGTATTGTAAGGTTATAAAACCTGGCAGAGGATCCTATACCAAGGGGGTATAGGGTGGATTACCTGCTAGAAAAGTCCAGATTTATGTATAATCTGAAAGAATATGAGATTGTTTTCCTCTGCAACTCCTCATAGTGACCCTACTAATCATGACTACACCTGATACAGGTGGTACCAAGGAGATTCCTTGCCCCACCAATTTCAGGGATAATGTAGTGTAAGTATTTTCCTGGAAAGAGAAAGAAGGGCATTGCTCACCTGGAGTTTCCTGACTAGATGGATGGTACTATGATCTGCTTAATGTCTGCTATAATATGTCATATACTATTAGTATGGCTAGTGGAAATATATTAGAAGCCAAGAGGCTTTAAGGATAACATAGCTAGAGGTAAGAGTTGGTAAATCTTATAATAATTGATTGGAGATCAAATGGCTAATATTTTGCTAACACACAAGACCTTCTTGCATAATAGAAAGATGCATGGACCAAGTGCCCACAGAGAATGCAGGAAGCGATCTTGCAAGACATTTATGGTCCAATCAAGAGAGGGGTGATAAGATTTATAGAGTACAGGAGGACGGCCCTCAGGAATATAATGATAATTGCAAAGGAAAAATTGCAGAGTTCAAGATTTATTGATCCAAGCAGATATTCTTGCTACTAGTACAACGATAGACAGATCCATGAACCTTGGCCTTATGGGAAAACTGGGAAGAACTGAATCAGTCACAAGAAATAGATACCATGTCTATTTAAACCAAACATCAATTGCCTCTGAGGTAGGGTTTCTAGAACTGGATTCTTCAAGTTGCTTTTATTTACATCAGCAGCCTGTAGGGCTATTAGCTAGATATCTGATAAGCTCTTGGCAGTCAGGTTGCCTGTCCCACAGTCTTGAGGTATCACAGAAAAGCCAACTATTATAGCTAGTGATTCATCACTTTTATCCAGACATTGTTGGAAGGGGGGTGGTGAAAGAAACTATCAATGGTGGGCATTGAAACCATTGGCAGGGGTATTGTAGGTGTCAGTAGGGGGTATTAGCAGAAATTAGAGTAAGTAAAAATTACTGTTACCGGAATCTAATTCTCAAATCATGATGTGATATTATATGTGAAAGAGTGTGATGGGGAAGAGCAAACAGGATCCCTATAGGGGCATAGTACAAAGACAGATTCTGGGCAATATTTCTCCTAGAATCAAGGCCATGAACCAGTTTTAAAAAGATCAGATTGACTAGCAAATAATAAATGAAATATCGGAAAGGTACTATTGTGGATACATGCTGAGTACAGTGTCAGAAATAAATTGCCATATATCACGGTATATCCTGAAGATGTCTGGACGCCAGATAGTAGTTGCATGCCAAAAGCATCAGATAAATTGTAATGTGTTTGGGCCAGGCCCTAGTCACGTAGCGGTAGGATAGGAGCAGATGGCTTTGTGATCAACAAGAAGCAAGCGCTGCTTACTAAAGGAGACAACGAACGGGGTGTAATAGGAGATCAAAGAAGTAACCATTCAACCAAGTATATTTAAGAATACTGTCTGTCGAAGTCTGCTGTTTCCATCGCGGGAATCAGCGGTCTTTAAATACAGCGTATCGCTTATCTCCAGTATGAGCGATATTGCAAAACATTGTGTGTATCAACCGATAGGACACGAAACAATACAAGTATCAAAAGATACTATGAAACCAAACATAAAACATTGTGTGTATCAACCGATACCATACGAAACAATACAAGTATCAAAAGATACTATGAAACCAAAGATAAAACAATGTATGTATCAAGCGATAGCATACGAAACAATACAAGTATCAAACGATGCTCTGAAACCAAACATAAAACATTGTGTGTATCAACCGATAGCACACGAAACACTACAAGTATCAAACGATACTGTGAAACCAAACATAAAATCCTAGTAACCCGTACCGGTTACACTCCCAAAATAAAATAACAATTTTATCAAAACTAAACAATCTAAGGAAATCCCAATGCACTCCTACCGGCCGGTAGTCCCGCTATTCTCCGGATAGGATCCATCCTCGTCGTCATCGCTATCATGCAGCAATCTCAAGTCGTCCTGCAACATGTACTCCGCACCTTCCAACCATCTCTCCAAGCACTCCCCGCATGGCGCTCCACGCAGAAAGCAACCAGACTCCCAGTAATGTGGCAGGTCCACAAAGTTCCGGACTATCCGGTCCTCCCATTCCTCCG
>PYWC01000006.1:12495-50816 GCA_003182015.1 Tuber magnatum
TTTGTTAGGCTTCAGGCGGAGAGGAGGATTTCATTACTTGGCCTATGACGTGCCCACTGAAAAGCTGCTACAATCATAGCAAGAGACGGAATTTTGGACCTGAACCAGGTGGTACCTTCTGTATGTTAGTTGCCGCTTCATAGCCTGCACGGCTCCATAAGCGTAATGATACATAATAATAATAATGGTGGCCGTCCCAGTTGATACTGCGAACATCCGCACAAGGCAGGGCACGAAACGTGTTGACGGTGTTCTCGCCAAGGTCAAGGTCTGAAGCCGGGTTGGATTCCATTCTGGTTCGAAGTTCGGTACTAGCCATTGTGCTTTCCACCCTGGCCTACTTGTTCTAGACAAGGGTACCAGTATTCACGCAAGGTCAGTGCCGAAGGTCGGAAACAATTAATCAGGATAGGAGTTAAGCCAGGAGTTCGCTTAACGATATACTCTAACGGGGGCACCTCTAGGAAGATGGATCCCCAGGTTGTGACTACACCAAACAACTTCAGACATATTGCCAAAAGTTCACACAGATGTAAGAGTAAAGTAGATGGTAAAACTTAATATCGTTAAGCCTGACGCTTCACTCAATTAAGGTCTCGAGAGGATTGATTGTTGGAGTAGGAGAGTCCTCGTATAGACTTTCAGGTAGTTTTATCTTATGCCAGCAACTCCCCCATCAGTTCACTCCAACTATTTGAGTACACCGTTCTCCGCTAAGTGTGGTCTGACACATCCCCTGGCACACCCTTCGGGCATGCATGTGTGACACACTCTAGTCGGCGTTCACCTTATGTAGTTATTGTTTCTGCGGTGCATTTCCATCTTGCCCGCCGCAGTGAAAACCTCTGCGCATCGGTGTCTTCCCAGTGGCTAACAGTCAAGACACCTCATGAACTAGACTATCTATAACAACCTTCCCATATGTATTGATCGCTGCTTGACTCCGGAGGCTACTGTGAGCTGTTTATCTAGTTACTCTTTTACAGATCGCAGGCTTCCGGTGTCTTCCACAGGGCGCGATAGTCCGCGTGTGATCTAATGGGTGCTACCCATGACCACTACCTCGGATCTACCTTTCCTGTGGTAGGAATCATGCTTTTAGTGTCTCTGCACTTCCCTTTCAGAGCCTATAGCGTTGGGAGCACGTTCGGGCTTGGTAGGTGTAAAACTCTCCCAGTCGCCCTGGCACCACCCGGGACTACCTTCGGGACCCCCATGGTTAACACCCGTTAACTCCGTCAATTCTGGTGGGTTTTACTCCGAACAACTTGCAGCAGGTACTCCACCTTCCAAACCATGGCCCCTTATATATCCCGCGAACAGCTTACGGTCGACCGGACGGCAGCGACATATACGGTGTTGCAAGCATGTCTCCAAAGATTCCTCTTTGCTAGACTGCACACAACTACACAACCGTTTGCCCATGACGTCCGGGCCTCAAGGCGGGGCCGGAGGGGTATGATGGGAATGATGTCTTCAATTTACAGCTTCCTTGAAGCTATGTAGCTCGCCGAATAGCATCCCCCGGAACCCCTGATTCCAGTATCATGCATGGCTTCGCATGACAAACATTCCGGTCAATTTTCCCAAACTCCCCAAGGGACTTCGTATTGAAAGGTAGGGTAACTCAGGACTCTGGGCAGGGTAACCCAAGACCCAAGGCAGGGTAACCTGATCCTCAGAGTAGGGTAACCTTGTTCAGCAGACAAGTTAACCTTTCCCTGTCACCCTGCCTATCCCGTCGCCGGTGATAGACCTTTCTGACATGTCTTCAGTTACCTGGCCTAGCTGAGCAACTGCCCCTTCATAAGTCCCTAAGTACGCTGACCAGCCAATTCTGTTCATTCTCGGAACCCGGGCCATCGGGTCTCCATAGGTCAAGTACTTACTTGCCTGCCGGTTCCTATCAGTTCGCCTCCTGGCTACCTGTATGGGTATTGGTTCCGTTTGCCATAGCTCCTATATGCTGGGTCGTTACAACTAGGCAGCTAGTGAGAGGAGGAATAAGACTGCTCAGGTTTCCTTTCACATGTTTTCTTTAGTACTGATTAGGCTTTAGGTGAAGAGGAGGATTTTATTTGTTGTTGTTTGCACTTTGGCTGCAGTGCCCGCTTAACAGGGGACAGACTATTATCTAGGAGATATGATTTTGGACATGTATAGGAGAGTACCTTGATATTGTATCTAGTGCCGCTTCACAGCCCTATGGCTTTATAAGTCAGATAATGACATAAAATAATAATAATTATTGCTCTCCTAAATACCCTGTTCACTTTTACCAAGATAGCATAGTTGCCTGCCCTCCTACGGGCAAAAAGACCTCTCTTCACATACTTATCAAATGCAATAATTGTGGCAACCTCTACCCTGCTACCTCTATGTAGTGTCTCACCCACCTTCATACACATTACATAGCAACCCCATAGGAGAACAAAGTCATTTAGATTTTTCTACACTTTTCTTTCTGTATTTGGTGGGCTTCAAACTAGAAGGAGGATTTTATTACTTGGCCTATGACATGCTCTCTGAAAAGCTGCTACAATCATAACAAGAGCTGGAATTTTGAACCTAGTACCACTGGGTATCTTTTGTATGTTAGTTGCCACTTGATACCCTGCACAGCTCCTTAAGGGTAATGAAACATCATAACAATAGTAATAACAATCAAGCACACAATTTCTTGAATGGTTCTCAAGCCCATAATGGATTGGATCCCAAGATACCTCACCAATCTTAGATGACTGAAAGCATCTGACAATGCTTCGAAGTCTTTACCACAGTACCCAGGATTCCTTGTTTCCAAAAAAGCTTACTGCAATATTACTCAGTGGTAAGAACGGCAAAGAGGTACTTCAGGATATTCTTTTTTAGCAGTTCCACTAGTAGGATTGCAACTGCCAGACAGTATTCTACAGCTATGCTTGAAATATGCTTTTACTTACATCTAGTCTTTAGTTGATGTTAATTTAATGCTATAATATAAAAGTCCTCTGCCTACAACCATAGCTCGTAGGGATCAATATTTCTAACAGGTTCATGTGATAAAGGATATCCTGCAGGATATTTGAATATCAGAACAGATACAAATCGTACATAACAACCAGCCCTGAGAGTTATAACTACAGTAATTGCAATTGACCAAATACCATACCCAGTAGAAGTGACTTAGAACATGCCAGGAGCAATATATATGGGAAGATAGCCACCAAATAGAATTGATAGAGGTAAAATATTATTCCAACTTTATCAAGATGTAGCTACAATCTCACTTCCAGGATAACCTATACTAGTTTGGCAATCTTTACTTGTATTCAAGAAAATTTAGAGTGCTGGCACACCAGGAACAGATTAACAATAGTAGGCAATGATTCAACAAAAATAATACCTCCCATTAGATCTTAAGTGACTATGGCTGACAACATGTACTCCATATGAGGCTTTTGAACCTAGATTCATTATGATACCAGGGAGCTCATATACCCACAGCCATCATAGACCTTTTAGACAAAACATTACCTGAACCAGTACCACCCTCACATCATAGAATCCCCAAATAAACATTCTGATGATGTTCTGTTCTTGGACGATTTTTGAAATTTGCTGAGTATCTCTCCTGTGATTATCAGAACTGGATTGATTTTGTATAGCTGCCAGACCTTGGTTAGAAAGCATTGCCTCTGAGAAGATTATGCCATTATTCTAGTTGTTACCCTGAAATGACTAATGCGACTAGAAATCACAGTTTGAGCCCTCCAAGGAAGCGATATTTATAACATCTATTGGACAAGAGCTGTGGGCTCCGGTCTCTTCCAAAATCTGGCATGTTACAATGATTAAGGTTGGGTCCAGACAGGTAAGGAGCAAATGAATGGTGCACTACAAGGCCCTTATCCCGCAAAGCTCATAGGGCTCTTCAAACTATAAGATTACATATATAATGAGACCGTAAATTGACTCATATGTATTCTGATCTTGAGTACTATTAACTATAGCCCTTAGTCTCCAATATGTGATCTTCTTACTGTTCAAGAATAACCTGATATGAGAAGGTTCTCTATCGTGAATATAGGCATCATTCTTAGGCTGATATATCTGGTCCCATAGTCAGACAGGTATTCCCTAGTGAATTGTTGGATTGATTTTGAAACATTTAATAAAATATATTGTAAAATGTTGGAGTGAGGTGGTTTTATAATGAAGTACCTCACATGATCCTGGGAGCAGCTAACACCATATAACAAAGCCTCCTAGCACTTACCAGTAGCAAGTACAGAGTAGGTTAAAACTCTATAGATAGTACACTAAACATAGAAATAAGAGAATGATATGGAAACAAATTACTGAAATTTTAAAATACAGTAAAATAAGTGTCAAAAGGAATATCAGTAACTAAGAGATTCCCACAGTCCTTAGAGCTGGCGAGATAACGTGATATGGGCTTCGGGCTTCATGCAGATTGTGGGTTGGAAGTTCCTCTGATACTATGAGAGCAGAAAAGCAAACTTGATATATTGTACTTATAGAGAGCTATGGGAGAAGAGAGGGAAGACATGATACTATGAGTAATTAGTAGAGCTAGAGAATTGTGAGGCCACTCCCTCACAGTATTGTCTGAATATTTAGCAGGAATGTAAGATAAACTGGATGAAAATCCAGAGAAATAAAGATATAGGAAGAGTGCAAGTAGGTAATAGAAAGATAAGGTAGCTGGCACAGAGTTCGGGAGCACAATGGTGTGATAGAATGCAGAACCAAGTATCTAGAAGCAAGACTTAGTGGATGGCACGATCAGAACATTGTCTCGACATTGGACTATTACGGAGGATAAGCCAAGTAGGAATCCTTAAAAAGAAGAATGTGCCCATAGCATCAAGCTGTGAGGGAGATACAAGGTCAGTGAAGAAGGATTTAGGGTAACCATAGTATGGTATCTTGCATAGGATATATGCTGAACATCAATGGAGCATGAAAGATTTATAGGAGGCAATGGAGAGAAGAAACAAATGACTGAATAAAGGGGATATAGTAAGTTGTAGTAAGAGATTCATGACTTATACGATACAGGAGACACAGAAGACAGGGAGGTGGTGTCTGGACACAGTACAGGGATATTAAATAAGGAGCTGTTTTTTCCTGATGCCTCCTACTATTTCTAAAGCTTTTTATTCCCAAAATGGCCTACTCTGAGGTTACACATTAGCAAGAAAAAGATGACAGGAATCTTAGTAACTGTCTTCTGACACTTCCTGCTATAGTGTTAACAGACTCTGACAGTATACAAGTACTATTTTTCAAACATGCACTTCTGTCTATGGACTTCATTCTCAATTTAAGTTTCATGGCTGGATACTCAAGCTATACAGAGAAACCGGAGATTCTATATACCATTGTGGCAAGTAATTTAATCTAATGGAAGATCATATAATGTAGGTTGATGTATCTAAACATATATAAGAAAAGGTTTTCGGACCAGTGGAGAAAGCAATTCTATTGGAGAAAAGCTGTGGAGTAATAATAGATAAAAGCTGAGTAGCAGCAAATATATAAGTCCTGATTTACAGTAGAGGAAAATCTATATACAGAATTAATCTATATAGAAAGTTTTTTGATATTATCAAAAAACCTCCACCCACTGATTTTTGCAATAATCTAACCCAGCTTGGCAATATTCTAAACAATTCTCCCAAGTTTGGTGGGCTCATGTATATGCAAGCAATTGTAAATAAAAAGACTGGTGCTATTATGACCACGGTGAAAGGAAAAACCACACTAAATCTTTTACTAAGCTTCCCACTTACTATTATTATTATTGTTATTATGTATCATTACGCTTATGGAGCCGTGCAGGCTATGAAGCGGCAACTAACAGACAAAATGTACTACCTGGTACCATGTCCAAAATTCCATCTCTTGCTATGATTGTAGCAGCCTTTCAGGGGGCACGTCATAGGCCAAGTAATGAAATCCTCATCTCCACCTGAAGCCTAACAAATACAGAAGACTAAGATGGTAACCCTAAACAGCCCTGTTCCTCCTAGCAGTTGTGGCCTAGTGTACGTGAAGGTAAGTGGGACACTCCTTGGAGGTGGCCAGGTGATCGTTGCTGCAGTTGAGGCATTTGATGGTTGTATGAAGGCATGGCATGCCCTTGATGGGGCAGCCAGATCTGCCACAGGCGTGGAGGTAGGCTGGATGTTCCTGGGAACAGATCGCACAGTGGGGTGTTTTGGTGTATTGGGTAAGGTGGTGACCAAATTCCAAGCATCTAGAGCATTGAGTGTCAGGACCAAAAGAAAGATAGTGCTGCACCTTAAACTTTTTGCCAAAGAGTGAGAAGACACTACTGAGAACTTTTTGCTGTAAGTTCTTTGCCAGCAATAGTAAGTACAATAGCAGATACTGCTTTGTCTTTGTGCTGGGTAGCTATAGTAAGCCATCTGGGAGGGCAGGGTAGATGGGTGCCAGGATTGAAAGCCTCAATCTCAGCTTGTATGGGATTAAACTGTGCAGTCATGGGGATGCCGTGTACAATGACCTTTTGCCAGATCTCATCCTTTCTGAGGCCAGTGGCTGCAGGAATTGTTGCTCTCATTGCTTCCTCAATTGTAAACCAGTAGTTCTTGAGTACAGTAGAGGCCGGAGTGTTCTCTTTAGTGATAAGAAGAACATGATGGTTTGGTGTGAACTCGATAGTTCAAGTGAGCTGTTTCTTGATTGCTGTCATGACAGTATCGCCAATAGTCAGGTAGTTAGTAGTGTTGGGTAGGGGTGTGCCATCTCTCCCCATGACAATAGTACGGTCACATTTTGTGAAGCAGGTGGCAGCAGGAGTTTTGGATAGTGGAGTGGTAGTGGGCCTGACTGGCAGGGCCCTGGTCGCGTTCTGGGTCCAGGTTTGAGTTGTGAGAGGTGGGGGGAGGGTGGACTGGCGCTGGGTATTTGGTTGTTGGAGGAGGAGTTGGGAGTGAAGCTCCGTAACTTGACTGGTGAGGGATGCAACCAGACCCTTCAGGTCCTCAGTGTCATTGATATGGCGCTCTTGGACAACCTGGAGGTAGGCTTTCATAGTACTGAAGATGGTATGCATTTCATTGTAATTATCTGCCATGGAGTTGAGGTACTCTTCCTGCCTATCAACAATACAGTTAAGGTCCCTCAAGCAGCTTACTTTGCGCTGTTCAGGTGGTTGGCTGGTTTCCACAGTGTGGATAGGGGGTGCACTACCCTTACCCATTTGGGTGTCTTCAGATAAGGTTGGGTGAGGAGGTTGGGTAAGTGCAAAGGCGGTTGCAAGAGGGTTTACAGCCCCCCTGCCTCTGCCTCTAGGCCTGGGAGGTATCAGCCAGTGGGATCAGAGACTCAGTTGATCAAAGGTAATGGGAAACAAATAATATAGAATGATTTGTTGATGAAAAGTCTTCAAAAAGGGGGAGTGAAGTGGTGAGAATAGGTTGTTGACCAATGAGTTGGAAGCTCAGCGAAGAATTTGGTGTGGTTTTTTCTTTCACTATAGTTATAATGGCAACGGAGTCTCTTCCCACTTATTAGTCAGTACTGAACTCTTACCACTTCACTTACTCCTCTAAAGACTTTTCAACAACAGATCTATGCCTATTATTGGTTTTCCATTACCATTATCAATAGAGTATCTGACCCATCTCCTCTGACGTCTTCTAGATACAGGAACAGCGGTAGCGAAGTCAACAACCCTCTTCCCACGCTATTTCAACCACTCAACCAGCACTTCCAGCCTATGTGGCCACATGACATGCATATGAGACAAGGCCCAGCCTGTCCAGTATGGACAGTAATTCCACCAAAATCTTCTCCTCTTTCTGATTCCCCTGAGAAGTAGCCCCAACAAGGCCACATCCAGGAAAATATTGATCCTCTCTTTGCAGGTCAAGATAACATCGCTACCTGCTACTGACCAATACAAGTTACCTTCTTCTCTATGGAGAAACATATAATAGTTGTTCAGGAACACCACATCAAGGATGTGACTGAGCTCCAAGAACAGGTTACTACCCTCACCACTAAAGTCATACAACTTCAAACTCAACCTTAACACCAAACAACCACCCCTACTCCTACCACCTCCCTCTTACTAGCACTATCAACTCAATACACCTAGGTCCAGAGAGCTGCCAGAAGCTTGTACATTAAACCCTCCCCACCTCTACATAGCAGAACTCAAGTTACTTCATCAATTGCTAAATATGACTATACTATTATTATTGAGGCAGATAGTACAGCCTTGCCTGACAACATGAACTATCTTACTATCCACAAGACTGTGAACATGGCTATCAAGAAACAACTGCTCTCCAATATTGACTTTATGCCCAACTACTATGTCCTTCTTGTTAGAAAGGATATTACCCCTGCTTTCTCCCTTCTTAAGAGCCATTGCTTTGCAATTGAGGCAGCTATTAGAGCTACCATACCAGCTGCAACTAGACTCAAAAAAGGTAAAGTCTGGCAAATCATTGTTATTTATGGTATTCTAACTACAGTTACCTTCCCCACTGTCTAGACAGAGATTGAAACCTTCAACTCTGGTACCTACCTCCCACGCCCTCCAAGATGATTTACTACTACAATACTTCCCTACGACAAAGCAGTTTCAGCTATAGTCCTAACTATTACCAGCAAAGACTCTACAGAAAAAGGTCTCAACAGAGGCCTCTCACTATTTGGCACAAAGTTTAAGGTACATCAATGCTTTCTATCTGGTCCTGATACCTAGTCCTTGAGGTGCTTGGAGTTTGCCAACTACCCTACTGAATGCAACGAAACTCCCCTTTCCACTATCACCTCCATGGAGTATTTACCCTAACTCCTAACTTGAGGCAGATCCAACTGCTCTATCCAGGGCAAAGCCTGTCTTAAAACTACTATTAAATGCAACAATTGCATTAACACCTATCTGGCTCCCTCCAAGGGGTGTCCTACCTACCTTCATGCAAACCAGGCCACAACTGAGAGGATGGACAGGACTGCATAGGTTTTGTGACTTGTATTTCCTGTATTTATTTGGCTTTAGGCAGAGTAGAGGATTTTCTTTATTTGTATTGTTGCTTTAGTTTATAATGGGGATCCAACAGAAAGTTGATACTATTATGTAGAAAGAGATGCAATTAATGACATAGTTCCAGGTGGTACTCAAGTGTATGTTAGTATCACTTTATAGCCCTATGGCTCCATACACAAGATAATGATGTAGAATAATAATAAGAATAATTGAAATCACAGAGTACTATTGCAAGAAAAATAATGCTATATGGCAAATACTCTACATTGATAGTCAATACCACTTTATCAGAATGAGGCTTCTGAATCTAGACTTCAAAGGACATCATACAGTTCAAGCCCTGAAGGGTCTTGTTATACTATTAGATCCAACAAGTTTCATATTCCTATCACCAACATATTATTGAGTTCTAAAGAGATATTGTGATAGTATTTCTAGTGAGTCTGATTTTTGCAATGCCCTAGATATCTCACTTGATATCTTCTATAGAAAATTGATTAGATATTGCCATTGTGGCTAGCCCTATCTGGGTCACCTTTCCAAAGATCTTGCAATTCTGGGTCTCCCTTAAATGGAATCTCTTTGACTACTCAAACTCCCTGTTTTTGTAATTCAGAAAACTGATATTAATATTATCCACAATAGCTAGTACTTAGTAGATACCTAGTTGTAGAATCAGTAAAGTCATATTTATTGGGTTTGGGTACAGACTAGTAGGAAGCAGATATCTGGTCCACTTCAGGGCTTTCTCCTATAGAGCTCATAGTACTCTTTACAATCTAAGACAGCAGTCACCATAACAGGTTCTACCCACTCTCATATATTTAGAAACTGAATGTGGTTGACTCAGAATGCTCATTCAATATTCATAACCTCATTACTATATAGCTAAAGACAAAAGTCTAACCACTCTTTTATGAAAGGTATTGGTAAAATGTGCAACTTAGTTTACTTGATTCATGAGTCTGAGTGGTGATGGGTGGTCAATAGTCAAATCAATTTATGAACATGCTATAAAATATATTAATTAATTATATCAAGTAACAACTTACAAATCAACTCCTAATAACCAGACAAAATATGTGAAGCAGAATGCTTCTGAAAGAAATATGCTATTTGTGCTAGAATATGAAACAATTTCTGGTGTCTGATATCGAGACCTAAGGCAGTCACAGCAAGCAGAGCATAGGTAGGAGTAGAGTAAAGCATAGATATCACAATGCAAGAAGCATGAATAGTAGAAAAGCTATATAAATAGTTCAAAGTAATAGAATTACAAATTATTAAATAGAAATACAAATACCAGATATCTGTGATTACTTGCATTGCTATATATAACAACTTGGTATTGCTATTTTAGGACTAGAAGGCAAGCAAAAATATCTCAAAGTGGTTTAGACATTCTAGTAGTAGATAGAGAGAACCAGATAGATAACTGTTATAAATCATAATAAAGTGTTGCTATCTGAATTACTGATAACTAGACTAAATATAGAGATAGTATCATAATGGCAATAAAGTCAATATACAAAACTATATGCAAAACTGAAACTTATTACAGTACCATATTCATACCTGTCATCAAGTTGACAAGCTAAGAGAATCATAAGGCATGGTATGTAAAAGGTACAAAGACTTGTATTAGTAATAGAACAAAACATTTTGTATTAGTAGAGATGCTCTTGAAATGCCACGTAGAGATTGTGGCTACAAGCAATACAAGAAAGTACAAATTCCAACTTATAATATATAGAATACAATTCGCCATTGTAACAGAAGACAGGATATATAGAATACAGGTAAGAAGATAGGAAAAAGAGGGATATCAGGCAATGGCACCCCTATCTATGACATGGAATATTTTTTTACTGATAAATAACTAATATTAATATATTACAAAATCTGTAGCAAATATGAATTTTTACTTATTTCTTTTATACTATAGTTGTAATAGAAATCATAGTTCAAGTTATTTTTTTTTGTATCTTCCTCAAAGATTCTTATATTCCTATATTAAATTAACATAGTTTTAAAATTAAAAAAAATACTAGTAGACTAGAGATCTTTTAAAGTAAACCTAGTTGCTATTTTTGAATATTCAAACTGAAGTACCAGTACAGTTTAGTAGAGGCATAGTGATAAATTATAAATTCAACTTGAATTATGTATTTCTAATTGTACTAAAATTTGAGATTTAGGTATCTAATATAATATAAATTACAATAGACAGTACTAAATCAATAATTAAGCTTGAATCATATATTGGTTAATTGGCTAAAATTTGAGATTTAGGTATCTAGTTTACTATAAACAATTCCAATTCTAGATACAATATCCTCCTATTACTAGTTTTTAGTACTATAAAAATACACTCTCTGATTCTTTCTGTCTTGACATTTCATATTAGGGCAATGGTAAAATGAACCTGGTAGCATCATACTCTGTTATATATAGTATGGTTTTGGAAGACTAGTCTCCACACTATCTTTGAAATAAAAAGTGACACTTTGCTCTATAACACCCAGTATAATACTTACAAATCTGGCTCTATAGCCACAAAACCTATCTAGTTCTATTACAATAACCTTTAAGGGCTAGATGTTTTATATTTATATTTTGGATTTCTGCTATTTAATTTACAAATGATATAATTCTTCATAATTCTTACTACAACTTTGCTCTTACAGTCTTCGTTCTTGATTATAGTTGGCAACGTCTGTTCAATATATAATGTTCTACAGTTTAAGAATATTAATTAATATATTCAAACAGTCCAACAACAACTCTGAGTGTCATATAAGAGAGGCAAACTGAAATAATATAGTGTATACATCGGATAATTTCAAAAGATATGTTTCTATCAGGTATTCTTCTGACTAACAGATTTCTGAGTTTCAGATTTAAAAACAACCATCATGTATAATCTTATTTGTATTCATTTTTATTATTTAATAACAATTGAAATTCCTTTTTCACAATTCAGATATTGGAAATCTAAGACAGAAATCATATACTGTTATATTTAAAATTAAAAACATACATGTAAAAAATCTTGCTCTTAAAAGTTATTGTAATAGGGTTTTATAGATTGTGTAACTGTGGAGCAAGATTTGTAAACATTACACTTAGTGTTGCATGGCAAAGTACCACTTTTATATTTGAAAGTTGGCATTGAGGCTTGTGTTCCGAAACTATATTAGGATCTATTTGGCAACTAACCTTGATCTCGGAAGTCAATTCTATCTCCTTTTGCTATCCTGCATGTTATATCTTTTTTTTTTCTGTTCTGAGTAACAAGACATACTTTGCGAGTAAGATCTTCAAACTTCAAACTATTTGATTTCGGGTCCATTCCGGCAAACTTTAACTCTTTGGCATTGTGTTGGGGGGGGCGGAGTGCCCGTGCAATATTTGAATCTGCCGTCTTTGTCAGTTTTCCGTATTTTGGACATAAAGATACTGAGAGCTTTACCGAATCTGTCACAGCCCCACAAAGGCCAATGCCCTTAGTTGGAAGGTCCGATACAAAGAAGAATGAGTATTTCACATACTGGTTCAACCCTACTGACTTTTCCTTCCCTCCTACTTATTTCCTCAGTTCGTGTCTCCTTTTCTAGATACTAAGTATGATTCTAGTTCCTTGGGCATATTGACTAGAGTCAGATAGCCTCTCCTGGCTGCAGTTTAGGTTGTGCCTATGCTGCTGTTTTTCTATATTGAGTTCTGATTCCATGTCCTCGATTCTCCAATACCTGGGTCTGCAACTCCTAGTATTAAAAGATTCACTTGAATCATACCAGCCCTCTATTTGGGCTGGAAGAAATACCGGGTTCGATATCAGAAAAGTTCATGTATTTGGGTGATACAAGCTGTCCTAACCATGCTCCATCTCCATTGCAACTCCAGACATGGAGCAATATTTCCTATTCGGGAACGACTCAATACGAGAGAACTATCATCACTTTTCGGTCTTGCACCCCCCCACCTGCTCAGTGGGTGTAGACCTTTGCTACCCTATCCTCAGTACTCACTTGGGCTGCCCTTTCTCTTCCCCCTTCCTTGGTTGCGCTTGTGGCTCCTAGGGGCTCCTGTTCTCTCCCGGGGGTTCTCATGATACCCTCTTCTCCTCTTTACCCCACTTTTGCCAGGCTCGCTTAGCATTCGCATGGTCAGCATTCTTCTGGAAGGGGATGGTCTGGGTGTCAGTCTGCTTGGTGGTTCTCAGAGATATCGGGGGCCTCCTTCTTCCTCCCTACATGGCGTGGTACTGGTATCCTATCAACTAAGTGACGCTTTCTCTCAAAGAATAAGAGACTACCTGTCTAATGTGTTCGAGTCGGGCCCAAGTCACATAGCGGTATGATAGGAGCGGATAGGTTCTTGGTGAACAAGTAGTAAGCACTACTTAGTAAAGGAGACTACAAGAGGGTGTAAGAGAAGATCAAAGAAGTGATCGTTCAACCAAGTATATTTAGAATACTGTCTTTCGAAGTCTACTGTTTCTATCATGGAAATCAGGAGTCTTTAAATTCAGCATATTGCTGATATCCAGTATCAGGAATACTCCAAAACGTTGTTTGTATCAACTGACAGCACACGAAACAATACAAGTATCAAACAATACTGTAAAACGAAATATAAAATACTGTTTATATCAACCAATAGCACACGCAACAATACAAGTATTAAACGAAACTTTGAAACCAAACATAAAACATTACGCGTATCAACTGATAGCATACAAAACAATACCAGTATCAAGCGATACTCTGAAATCAAAGATAAAACATTATTTGTACCAACTAAGAGCACACAAAACAATACAAGTATCAAAGAATACTATGAAATCAAACATGAAACATTGTGTGTATCAACTGATACCATACAAAACAATACAAGCATCAAACGATACTGTGAAATCAAACATAAAACATTACCTAGTATCTATACTGGTTACAACATCAGAGAAGTGGTAATACACTGTGCTGTACATGCTGAGGGGATGGCTAGCCCCTGTGATCCCGGTTGCAGCCTGCTGCCGTATCGTTATCCACGTCTCATCTGGTTCAGGCCTTCTTTCTTCTCTCCTCCTTACATCGGCTGACATCCTACCCGCCCCGGTTCCAGGACCCTACCTTCTTACTATGCAGCCGCTCTTCTACCTGCTTGCTCCCTGCCAGCTCTAGCTAGCCACTACTCAGTCTGGCCCTAAGGCCACCTGCTGCATCATCCATCCTGCTCACCTGGCATCCTCCCTGTGGGGCTGGCATGCGCTCTGCTTCCTCGTGTTGGCTCTGACGTTCCTCGGTACTGCCAGGGCCCTCTGGAAGTCATCCACATCTTAGCTGGCACCTTACTGCCTCTTATCCTGTGGTCCAGTGGGTACAGGGTCAGCTTCATCTGCCACAAGGCATGATCTGTCCTCCCTCCTGGGAGTCTGGTGCTTTCATCCTTGGCCGCTGAGAAGAACTTGTCCATTGCCCTCTGTTCAGGCTTGGTCCGCTAGTCTTTTCTTATGTTTCCCCTGCTTTACACCAGGGTAGGGTTGCGGCTTCTGCGAGGGTTGTATCTTGTTTACAAGGCATTTGCTTAAGGGCTGGGAGAGTGTAGGGCTATACTGGTCCTCTCTGGATCTTAGGGTTTTTAATTTGTTAGGATCTAACTATTGTCTCACTGTCAGGTAGGGTTTTCCTTATGTGCTGCCCATCTGTGAAGGTGTTGTGTTCGCTGTATTCAGCTCCATCACTCGGAGTCCAGGTTGTATACCCTAGAGGGTTTTTCCTGGCAGCTTCTAGCAGGTGGGTAGACTGTAGTTGCAGGTTTTTATTTCTATACTGTCAACAGTGTATGCGTTCTTTGCACCTAATTAATAAACAAACATAATGAGTTAAAAAAAAAAAAAAAAAAAAAACAAGCCATTCTAGCATCCTCTGTTAGCATTGCAACTCTGGTCATTGAAATTTATTTCCTAATAGGGAATGACTCAATCTCAAATAAGTATCTTCAGAATTATGGGTCTTGCATGCCCCGGATAGGGGGTGCTAGACTTCCCCTCTTCTTCCCTTGCTTGGCCAGGCATTACCTATGGCCTGTACTACCCTTCCTCCATAGTTAATTCTCTTGTGGGTCCTCCCTTCTGTCTGGGGCCACCCCTGACTGGCCCTTCTCCTTTACATCCCTGCTTTCCCCTGGGCCTCACTTAGCGGATTGCGTATTGTCAGCTGGCTGGTCAGTGGTCTGGGTGCCAGATTCACGCTATCGGACTTCCTGTATTCTGGTATGAGGCCTGTGACCCCTTGTCATTCCCTTGGTCCTGTATTAGCTTGCTGCTCCGTTTCTGCGCTTCTTATGGGTCCGCTGGCACCCTACTGCTACCACTTTACTTACATTATGGGAACATCTTTTTTGGGACCATAGCCCCTCCTGCCCTGGGCCCTTGCCCTGGGTTTCTTTACACAATTTGGCTGCAGTATCAGAGATGTCATCCTTCTCCACACCGTTGCACTCGGGTTTGGCATAACTCACCTTGTCCCCCCTCTACCTACCTTGGCTGTCCTCCTAGCCCACCCTGCCTTTGGGCAGTCAACTAGGCCTACTAGCCAAGGCCGTTCAATAGGTCTAAATGCAGAATTGTGGTTTCTGCACCTGCCTGTGAGGGCACTTCCTGGCTGAAATTTATTTTGAATTTTTTTTTGAGATGGCGCCAGTGGGTTTTTTGTAGCTTCCTGTTCTTCTTGTTGTTTGGGTTTCCTTAGTTTGTCTTGTGGCTGCCTGGGGGCCTGGGCATTAGGGAGGGATTGTGCAGTTAGTCCCATACCAGAGGAACTTGTGGTGATTTTTCCCTGAGGCGCGGAAGGGTGTTTTGAAACTAAGGCTTTTTGTACGTCATACCACAAGGTACATACACATTTTTGCGCCATAAGCAATGAACATATAAGTTAAAAAAAAAAAAAAAACAAGCTGTTCTAACATTAAGTAGGAATACGAATTATGTGTGTAGTTCGCCCCGCAATCCCGTGACTACTTTTCAATTTGATCTTGGTGGCCTCTTTCAACCAAGTGTTGGGATAATACGCATCATGTATTGTCTTGCCTCCAATTGCAAACTTCATTACTTAATACTTGAAAGTACTCGGATGTTTACTGTGGCGCTAGGAGTCCTTAAGCCGGGCCCTCAGTGCAATCCCCACGACGGCTTTCGTGTCGGCGATCAACGGCTAAACCCGTCGATCCCGTGCCTTGTCTTGCTCTTAACTAGCATTAGTATCGTAAGTGGCTTGCCGGTCCGGCTTTGACCCTTACCTGGCAGCCTGGGCATTTCCTGGGTACAGTGCAGGTCCTGGGGCTCATCTGATTCGACATGGCCTCATGGGAGATCTCTGCAGCCCTTCGAGTGATTGAGCATGATAACTCTGAAGGGGGCACATACAGGACCCCCGTATACATTGCCACGAGTTAAACGCAACCCTAGATTATACATCAACCGCTTCTAAGCCCCTATAGATGCACTAACGTAGTGCACCATCGTAACCATTATTTCTTCAACTCGAGCAGGGCGACTAACCGCTTGCGGTAGGGCAGCACAGAGTGGAAACATGGAGAGTATACTTATATTCTCGCCCCAGCAGCCGTATCCAACTTGGTACTGAGGGTCACAAGAGAAAAAATAGTTTACGACGTGGGGTCACAAGGGCAAAGATTGCTCGGTGAACTCTGGTGGAGTATAGCCTGTCAGGAAAGGCGTGGGGGATTTAATGATTGCGATAATGTTAAAGCTTTAGTAGCCTGTTTGGTGACAAGGAGATTGTTGATGTGCTGTTGATTTGCCAATTTCCCTGGAACCTACCGAATGACAGGAAATTGCCCATCCACACTGTGCTCGGTGATCCGAGCCTGTCGAAATTTCTGATTTCTCATTGTGTCCGAGGCCCGAACCAATACAGGATATCTTCAGAGACCGCATCGTACTTGTGGACATTTGCGTATATCAGCAGATGTCGATATTTGAAGATAATTTTAGCGGGCTTCAGACATCCGATGCTGGTTGAGAAAATATTCACTCGCCTAGCGTAGGCCCAAAGCCTGTCTGCGCCACAAAGCGTCCAGGAACCCTGCAGGATTTGGAAAAGCCGGGCTACAGAGCCCGGGCCACTCCCACTCCGACCTAGCCTGGCCGGGACCGTGTACTCAGGCTCACTGCCAGCCGATCCAGCGGCCGGTTGACACTGACTGACATTTACCCGAGTGAGCTCCAAGAGGAAGACTTGAGTATTCTATTCAAGGCCCCCTCAGTTCCATGATATCGCTCCTAAGTCACAACAAGGTCCTTCCGCTATTGATCTCCCCCAAAAACGCTTGCGTCAAGTGATAGACTGCTACCGTACAGCGCCCTCAGATGTATTCAGACCGGCCCACCCACCTACGAACAATCGCCCTCATCAGCAAACATATCCTCAGCCCTCATTCTCTTCCTTGGGCCCATTCCTCCCTTAAGGGTACTGCCAGATGTTGATCCAATTTTGAAGCCGTGTTGGGCTATTCCTGCTGCAGGTCTTCCGCATGAAGTGTTTATTGCTCCATCCTTGCTACCGCACACTAACCCATTATCGTTATCTGATGTCTCAAGCTCTTTTTGTGTGTCGTGGTCTATTATCAGTTCACCATCCACGTCGTCAACCATTGGCTCGCCATCTACATCGTCGTCGATCATGGGTTCACCGTCCACATCCTCTTCCGATGCATTAACTGCAGACGCCACGTTGAAAGCCTCTGCTTTGGCCTCCACAGCCTTCCACTTGCTCTTGGCGGCCGAAACAACTGCAGGGACTACGGCACTGGTATTCTCTCGCAAAGACTGAGAGCCGGATGCAGATGTCATTCTCTCAGTATCCACCGTCCCTGTAAACGCTCTCAAAAATTCCTCCTGGGTATTCTGGGGGAAGATGCACCATTTCTACCCGCGCGATTAGCATCTTGGCAATAGTTAACAAGGGGATCAAGAAACCTACCTCCCACCATTCTAGGACCCCCTCGACCACCCCTCTCCGAAACTTTTCTGCCTTCATTCGACCCCACCCACTCCCTTTCCACACGTTGCCTAAATGATTAAAAACACCCTTCTCTCGCAATGCAGCATCGAACAATTGCCGATATCTCCATGCATTCCGAATACCTAAGGACGAGTTCGAGAGGATATCAGATATGAGCCAAAGGCCAATCACCTTGGCTGCAGATGTGTCAGGATTCTCTTCATTATTTTCTGATCCCCTTAGGTCATCGTCGTCGGCAGTGTTGTCCCTTTTGGCCGCTTTGGTGAATGCAAGTGGTTTCAACACCTTTTCGGCAAGCCTCGTGAGTATAGATGGAGAAGATGGACAGGCGGTTCATCTCGGATGCTTACATTTCCTACAAGGACGGCAACGACCTCCTCGCCCATTCCCCCTTCAGCATGCTCCATTGCGAATGCCATGACTCGGCCCACGTCTCCTCTCCTGACCTTGCTTGTTTGTGTGGGTATCCTCGCTGTGAGCCTAGTCAGTCATTTACCCGAATCTTCCGGTTCGCAGACCGCTCTCACAAATAAGATGAATTAACTTTGCACGCTCTAGCACACCCAAATAACCCCGACCTCGTCGGCCTTCCCCACCGCTCATAAGGCCGACTGGTGGGCATTAGGGAGGGATTGTGCAGTTAGTCCCATACCAGAGGAACTTGTGGTGATTTTTCCCTGAGGCGCGGAAGGGTGTTTTGAAACTAAGGCTTTTTGTACGTCATACCACAAGGTACATACACATTTTTGCGCCATAAGCAATGAACATATAAGTTAAAAAAAAAAAAAAACAAGCTGTTCTAACATTAAGTAGGAATACGAATTATGTGTGTAGTTCGCCCCGCAATCCCGTGACTACTTTTCAATTTGATCTTGGTGGCCTCTTTCAACCAAGTGTTGGGATAATACGCATCATGTATTGTCTTGCCTCCAATTGCAAACTTCATTACTTAATACTTGAAAGTACTCGGATGTTTACTGTGGCGCTAGGAGTCCTTAAGCCGGGCCCTCAGTGCAATCCCCACGACGGCTTTCGTGTCGGCGATCAACGGCTAAACCCGTCGATCCCGTGCCTTGTCTTGCTCTTAACTAGCATTAGTATCGTAAGTGGCTTGCCGGTCCGGCTTTGACCCTTACCTGGCAGCCTGGGCATTTCCTGGGTACAGTGCAGGTCCTGGGGCTCATCTGATTCGACATGGCCTCATGGGAGATCTCTGCAGCCCTTCGAGTGATTGAGCATGATAACTCTGAAGGGGGCACATACAGGACCCCCGTATACATTGCCACGAGTTAAACGCAACCCTAGATTATACATCAACCGCTTCTAAGCCCCTATAGATGCACTAACGTAGTGCACCATCGTAACCATTATTTCTTCAACTCGAGCAGGGCGACTAACCGCTTGCGGTAGGGCAGCACAGAGTGGAAACATGGAGAGTATACTTATATTCTCGCCCCAGCAGCCGTATCCAACTTGGTACTGAGGGTCACAAGAGAAAAAATAGTTTACGACGTGGGGTCACAAGGGCAAAGATTGCTCGGTGAACTCTGGTGGAGTATAGCCTGTCAGGAAAGGCGTGGGGGATTTAATGATTGCGATAATGTTAAAGCTTTAGTAGCCTGTTTGGTGACAAGGAGATTGTTGATGTGCTGTTGATTTGCCAATTTCCCTGGAACCTACCGAATGACAGGAAATTGCCCATCCACACTGTGCTCGGTGATCCGAGCCTGTCGAAATTTCTGATTTCTCATTGTGTCCGAGGCCCGAACCAATACAGGATATCTTCAGAGACCGCATCGTACTTGTGGACATTTGCGTATATCAGCAGATGTCGATATTTGAAGNGACGTGATTTCTCAAAGGCCGATTTTTTCGTTCGCCCAGTAAGCTTTTCCTTGACGTTCGGAAATGGGTCGTGAGAATCCGGCATGATGGGGATTAAATAGCGGTACGTGGGGTTGAGTAAATTAAAAGTAATTGCGAGGAGGGCGCGAGGGTACGGAGATGAGTAACGGACAAAACCCCTGTTTTTTGTGTAATCAGATTAGATCGTTCTGATCCTTACTCATCAAGGTCCCGTATTGGCCGAAGCCTACTGTATAAGTGCGGCCGATAGATTAATTAGTCACGTGGACCTGGTCTTAAAGCAGCATAGTATGGTTTCTGTATTCCAAAATATATACCAGAACTTTAGGTGCTCTTAATTCAATAATGGGGCCTCAACCAAGGCTATTAAAATTTCAAAAAACCCACTACATGAAAGAGCAAATGGCTGCAATAAGTATAGTGCTTTTTTGTCAACCTGGTTGATCTTTTTAAAACACCTATTTAGCTTTAAAAAGGGCTATTTTCTATCAGAAGAGAAAGAAATATTATGCCAGCCACAACTTTGAATACTTTAATAACCACTTTATCATGACTAACTAGTATTCTTATATTTAATTTCACACTGCCCTATACTACAATGTCATATAATATATCTTGGAATTTAATAACTGGTAGCTTTATATTTAAATTTTAAAGCACAACATATCACAATATACGAGTTAAAATAAATTAATAACTGAGAATTATATTAAAGCTAAGATATTATTTCCTAGCTGAAATAACCGACCACTCGAGATATATAGTAACTATTACCTATTACTACTTCCTATGTTCAACTCTCTCTATAAAGAAATTGGATTAACTTAACTAATACTCAACCAGGTTACCTAATCCTTATTGTTTTAAATTCTATGCTTTAAGTACTTCATAGTTATTTAAGAATATCTATTCTAAGCCATATCATGTCTGGGCTTACCAGGAGGAGAATTCTTGGATTCTATAAGTCTTAGATATAGTATCAACAGATTTCTAACAACCTCAACATCTCTTTTACAACTGTCAAAAACAAAAACTAAGAAAAAGACTTTGAGGATAAGAAGAGAAACAGTAGAGCCAGATATCCTTGGACAATCAAGTTAGAGCAGAATATAATTGTGCAGGAAGCTCTTGAAAATTGCAATACTACCTATTTGGAAATTGCTTAAAAAGTTATCCCTAAGATTTCTTGTAGAAGAATAAGTAGAAGACTTGCACAAAAGCATTTTCAAAAGTGATTGGCTCAAGAGATAGTTTACTTGGATAAGAATTTAGTATAAGAGAGATTGAAATCACTATTGGCTTGTAGGCACCGAACCAGAACGAGATGAAGAAAAAAGTCAAGCTGTGAAACTCAGTTGGCTTGTAACCGGTACGGGTTACTAGGGTTTTATGTTTGGTTTCACAGTATCGTTTGATACTTGTATTGTTCCGTGTGCTATCGGTTGATACACACATTGTTTTATGTTTGGTTTCACGGTATCGTTTGATACTTGTATTGTTTCGTGTGCTATCAGTTGATATACACATTGTTTTATGTTTGGTTTCACAGTATCGTTTGATACTTGTATTGTTTCGTATGCTATCGGTTGATACACACATTGTTTTATGTTTGGTTTCACAGTATCGTTTGATACTTGTATTGTTTCGTGTGCTATCAGTTGATACATACATTGTTTTGCAATATCGCTCATACTGGAAATAAGCGATATGCTGTATTTAAAGACCGCTGATTCCCGCGATGGAAACAGCAGACTTCGACAGATAGTATTCTTAAATATACTTGGTTGAACGGTTACTTCTTTGATCTCCTATTACACCCCGTTCGAAGCCTCCTTTAGCAAGCAGCGCTCGCTTCGTGTTGACCACGAAGCCATCTGCTCCTATCGTACCGATACGTGACTAGGGCCTAGCCCGAACACGTTACATGGCTGCACAAAGAAAGGAGAGAAAGAGTAAAAAGTGGGTATTTAGCTGCCAAAAGAAGAAATGGAATAAGAATTGTGTTGAACATGCTACTAGGATAGGAAAGAGAAAGATTAGTTAGATAATAACTGATTGTTTTTGTAGTTAATCTCAGAGTCTCTTTTGACCTATTTTTTCTAATCCTTTTTCTGCTTGCAGTAGTGTAACTAGAAAGTCAATAATTAATATTTATGCTCAACCTAACTTTTCAGGAATATGGGAGGATATCAGAAAGTATTCTGAGGAGAAAGAAGTTTCCTTGGCTATTAATAATATCAAGAGTCAGTTGCTATTTAGTAGATGGTTCAAAAGACAAAGAATTTCTTTTATAGAAATACCTGCTTATTTAATGGATTTTTATTCAATTGAACGTATTTGGATTCTGGTAAAAGATAAGTTTTAGAAGCATTAGCCAGACTTCTGTTTTATAAAGATTTCTGACAGTAAGGCTGAAGATGCCATAAAGGTGTTAATTACTTTTTATTGAAAACTTCTTAACCAATGGATTTTTGATTCTATAGTAGGATCAATGGTAAATAGGATTAAAGTAGTTATTAAGACAGATGGATAGTTGATAAAATATTTATTTCTATTATGTATATTTATTTTTTTATATTTTATTATTATTATATTCCTGGAATTGGTAGAAAGAATAGTTGTTGTATAGTCAAAGATTTTCCTGTTTATTATTTAGTGAATATTTTTGTCAATAAACAATATTTATACCAATTGAAATTGAATATAGTATACTATTTCCTATTATAAATAATATCTAAACATAATTATAAAATATAATTAGATACTACTATATCATATTATAAAGAACAGATTCAGTTATTATATATATCTGTTACCTCAAAGCAGATTATATCACTCTTATTATATTGGTAGTAGGAATAACAAATACTAGAAATTTGTACTTTAATGCCATGACTATCAAACTACTAAATCCTGAAATAGGAAGTGGAAAAAAGGTATAGAGGACCAAGTAATGCTCAAAGGATGTTCAATTATTACTAGTATTTCTGGAATAGCAAATAAGGTAATAACGGTATATATCTAAAAACTACTAATGGAATAAGTAATTATATGTAGAATTTGATTTATGGCCTGTTCGGCAGGCACAAACACAAAATTGGTATCGCATTTCAGGGAAATAGCTTATAAGCTAAAATAAAATACTATAGTATTTCCAAAAGTAATGGTATTCTGCAATACACTTTTACAATAGTATTTTTCTTAATCAGCCAGGTCTTGTCTGGTGTTGGCAATAGAGCTTACACAATTTGACCATGTTTATTGCTTTTATTAGACATGCATATATATACAAACTGCAATTCTGTTTTCTCTATACAACAATATATTTCTTTATTTCTTTGTATAATAGGAAAAAGCATTTGGGTATTCTCAACAGAGAAGTTTCTTATTAAACCCGTTCTGAAGTGTGTTCAGTATAGTGAGTGTACTGAGAACAGATTTAAAAAAGTGGCATAGGTAGAGGTTGTAGCAGAACTTAATGCGAAATTTGAAGAAATGCTTTTCAAGCCTATTATAGTTATGCAAGCTAAGAATAAAGAAGTTGTTATATGTAAATTGAGCCAATTAGATACAATCTTTGCAGCAGTTTATAAATAATTAAGCTAAAGTATATTGGCTAATTATTTAATTGAATTTAGATCAGCTTAAGCATGAGCATGAAATTGTGTAAAAGATAAGATCAAACTGAAAATTCGGTTGGAATAACTTTAAGGGTATTTCCACACTGCTAGTATTAGTTTGACATGAGTGTACAGCAGTAACTACCGTTTCCTATTATGTAAGCAGAGTGATAGAGTATTAATACAGGTTTATAGTAACAGAAGATTGATAATATATATATATAGGTCTATGAAGAAGCTGGAAAGTATTGCTATAAGGAATTACCCTACTATGAGAGTTGCAAGGGGCTGTTTTCTGGTATGGCACCTTTACGGAGATTGATAAGAACAGGAGGGATTGAATGTGTGGCAGAGAGGGACCAGGCAGTATTGGAAATAGAGTTGGGTACAGGAGGGTTGGAGGGTTTGGAGCAAGATGGGGAAGTGGCTGGTAGCCAACCTGAGCATGAACTAGAAATTATTAGAAGTTCTATGTCCAATAATTCTGGTTTAGCCCAGGCTGCAAACTTTAGCTCTGATTTGGCTGATCGCCCTAGGAGCCAAGGGTGAAGCTCCCTTGTTTGCTGTTGGAGTGGATTGTCTGATGCTGCTGGTAGAGAGTTGACAGATAGGAGTAAGGGAGGTTATCGCATTAAGCATATCTATACAAGCAGGACACCTCAAGGCACAATTGCAAATGTACTGCTTACTCTCTACAATGAGGTGGTTGAATAGAGAATTCAGAACCTAACCAGCAAAAAAGAGTAGGCAATCAATAAGCTTCTTGGGCTTTATGTGGAGTCAGATGAGAATTGTGAGTCCGGTATCACAAACCTGGTGCTCACACTTCAGGAGAGAAAAAATGCTATTAGATTTGTGGCACTTACCAAATATTCTAGCATTAGAACCGATTGGATTGTAAGACAGCTTGCTTCTTAATGTACGTAATGGATATCTTTTATATATTTGACTTGTGCTTCCATCAATAAAGTATTTTATTATTAAATAGTCATGGATTACTATGTAGCAATCCTTGAATAACTATGCTTGATACCTATTTAAATACAGAAGATAATTTCTGCATATTTCATATGCAATTTGATCTCACAATCTTGCTATTCCCTGTTAATCATTAGCTCTATTGCCTTTATATATATTCTCCTCTAGGTCTTCAGCCTCTCTATTATCTGCTACATGTTTGTATTGTATCTATGGTCTTGTACTTCTCTCATAGCCTATTTGTAACCGGTACGGGTCCCAGGTTATGTTTTACGTTTCGTTTTAAAATATCATCTGATACTTGTATTGTTTTGTGTGCAATTAGTTGATACACACTATATTTTATATTTGGTTTCACAGTATTGATTGATACTAGTATTGTTTCGTAGGCTCTCAGTTGATACAGACAATAGTTTAGGTTTGGTTTCCTGGTATCATTTGATACTTGTATTGTTTCGTGTGCGATTAGTTGCTCCATATGATATTTTATAATTGGTTTTATAGTCTTGTTTGATACTAGTATTGTTTTGTATACTATGAGCTAATATACAAAATGTTTTGGAATATCGCTCATACTGGAGTTGAGCGATATGCTGCCTTTAAAGACTGCTGATTTCCATGATGGAAACAGCAGACTTCAGCTGATGGTATTCTAAATATACTTGGTTGGATGGTGGCTGTTTTGATTCACTATTACACCCTCTGGAAGGCTTCTTTAGTAAGCAGTGCTCCCTTCTTGTTGACCAAGAAGCCATATGCTCCTATACTACTACTACATGAATCGGACCCTGGTCTGAACACATTATATTCTTTTAATTGAAGCATGTAGTTAGAAACCGGTCTGAACCAAGCCTGATCAACCTACGATAAGTCTAATTCAAAGCTCGCAGTGGGCAATGGCAGAATGTAGGAAGGTTCGTCTCTACCAAGAGGACACAATTGGGTCATGAGAGACTTGAAATGGGAAGCTAGTCCTACAAGGATGCCTTACCTAGAAGGGGAACCCAGAAAACTGCAAGGACCAAAGAGTGACTTTGCGATAGATGAGATAAGCAGACAAGTAGCAGGCAACCTGACCATGCAGACCTTTAGTGAATCAACAGATGGGTTAGCAAAGATAGCAGCAAGTCTCCCTGGTCTTTTTCACAGAAGCTACAGCTAAGGAAAGGTATCAGCCAGACAAGTGAAAGCAGAAAGCCCTGCTATGTGCACCTCGCAGGAAAGAGGAGATGGGAAGGAAGAATCAGGGCCAATAGCAGCGGGTGAATCAGAAAGATGAATAACAGAATGGCTTATCAGACAACTCGTCAGAGGATAGCTTCAGCCCTGGAGAGTCTGAACACAGTATATGCAAAGGAGCATCCGCCACGTTGCCTAGCCGGCAGGCCATATGAACATGGCCAAACGTGAAACTGCCACTTCCTCCCTCATTCCGAGGTGAAAAGGAAGACCTAAAACCCCAGGTATTTGACCGATAGGTAATGACCACTTCCCAGTACCTCACCCTACATGACACGGACAGAACAAAGGAAGGGAGTAGAGTATACTTAGGAAGTTTCTATACGGGCAAGGCGGTAGAAGCTTATCACCAGGCAATGAATGACTATAATAGCAAAGAAAACATACAAGGAAGGACCCTAATAAGGTACCTCAGGGAAGGATTCCGGTTCTCGCGAAACACAGAAGAACTATATAAAAAGTTCCAGGACATTCAACAAGTACAAAAGGGAAAAATAGACAGAATAACCCAGGTAACAATAGATCTCTTAATGTACCATGGACAATTGCCCAGCAGAATGGTATTACAGTATACACTATGGCAGAGATTGTATAAAGCAATGCATCCTAGACCACGGCCGCAGGTAGAACCCAGGGAAGAGGAGGAAGATTGCTTTGACAGAATTGTGAAATAAGCAGAATGCAAGGATACGATCTTTTATGAATTGGGGGTTTACTGAACACAGACACCCCAGCCGAGAAGCAGCAAAGGATCTTCCTCATGTGATAAAGTAAGAAAGAAACAATGACACCAAAAAAGGTCAGAAGGCATGAAAGACAACAAGCAGAAAGGGTACGATAAAGGCAAATCTTTTGAATATGGCAAAAAGGGGCACTATGCAAAGGACTGCCATACTAAGAAAGGAAAAGGAAAAGTGGCAAAGCAAGATGCTAGTACAAATCAAGTAGAAGCAAATGAATGCGATAAAATTGAAATCAATTCCTGGAAAATAGGAAGCCTGCGCAAGGAACCAACTCTGACGATTAAGTGCCGCGACACACTGGAAGGAACAATCTACATAGAGAGCCATGCAGTACAAGTACTATTCAACAAAGAAACAATCAGGTATGACATATTCAGCACTACCTTTGTTGCTACCCATGGTATATCCATGGACCCCCTGCCCCAGCCAGCAACAGTCAACATAGCTACGGAGGGCTCTTGCTCCTCAAGGGACACGAAAAGTGGGCTGACCGTGCTATTTGAGAATAAAAGATGGCCAAATGAGGAGATGTTGGTAGCAAGCCTCATGCAGTATGACGCCTTAATTGGAATGCCATTCTGAAAAGGACATAATAGACTACTTAGATATGAGAACACAGCTGAGGAGTTTTTCGATAACAAACTGCATTTACTATACAAACCAACAAGGGGGGCATTCCCAGCCACTGTCTTAGACACCACACCAGCAGCATGGTTCGAAGAATACAGGGATGTATTCCCAGACCAGGTTTGTGAAACACTATCCCCTGTATGTAAGATCAACCACCACATTTGGCTAAAAGAGCCAACCGAGCTAACAAATCAACTAATATACCCAATCCCGAAAGCATATAAGGAAAAGCTGATGAATTGGATAAAGGGAAAATTGGGAGCTGGAGTAAGCATATGACAGGTAGTGCCTAGAGTAGCACCTGTATTTGTACAACCAAAGTGAGAGGGGAGAATCCGCCCCTTGGTAAACCTGAAACTTGGAAATGACAACACAATCATGGATACTACATTCACCCCCAACAAACAGCAGATCCTGCACGGTATTGGAAAAGCAAAATTTAGAAGTAAGATGGACCTAAGTGACACGTACTTCCAAACACTGGTGGACAAAGCCAGTGTTAAGTTCAATTCTTTTAAAACTCCCTTTGGAGGGTTTGTTAGCAAGGCAATGCTATAGGGAGACATGAATACGCCACCACCATTTATGTGGAAAATAGAAGACCCACGGAGCAAATTCCTACAACATTTTGTATGGGTATACATTGATGATATTCTTATATCCTCAGACATATTGGAGAAATACAAAATGCACATATGCCAGGTATGTGACCGGCTCTAAGAAGCATGATTCTATGCAAGCAAAGAGAAGTTTGTACTATTCGCAGATAAGTTGCAAGTACTAGGAGACATAGTGGGTAAAAATGTGATCCATGCCTCCCCCCAGAAAATATCTTCTATTGCATATTGGAAGACAACTCAGCACCAGAAGGAATTGCAACCCTTGCTGAGAATAGTGAATTGTGTGGCTCAGTTCCTCCCACACTATGCCAGATGAACAGGGCACTAAATGGACTTAATGGGAAATACTGAGTTTGTATGGAGAAACAAATATCAGATTGTGTTTGATATGGTCAAGAAATGAATTATTGATGACCAAGTTATGCAGCTAAGAGATGTATGAAGCGAGGAACCAGCCTGGTTAGTGATGGATGTCGTGGATTTAGGCATAGGAGCATGGATAGTGTAGGGACCTACATATAAGATGGCTTGACCAGCCACTTTGCACAGCAGGAAGCTTACCAATATACAGACTAATTATGGAACTACTGATAAACAGGCCCTAGAAATAGTCGAGGTGCTTAACTGGTTCCACAATATACTAATAGAAAATGCATTCACAATAGTAATGGACCACCAGCCCTGACACACCTATGAAGTGCAAAGCACCCAAGCAAAAAGCAAGTTAAATGGCTCAGTGCCAGGAGAAAATGCAATGCGAAAATAGTCAACGTACCCGAAAAGCAGGAACTATGTAGCCAACGCCCTTTCTAGATTACACAAAGGAAACTGAGACCTGAACTCCCTCTATATCCACGATTATACAAAGGAAGCTGATGCTATCTCGGATGACATAACCAAGGAACAACAATTGAACGCAATAGAGCCTGAGCCAGACCTTACTCCTACCTCCCCTCCTTGCTCATACGTTTAATGGTGTGATGAGGTTCTCACGCCCCCTGAGAGCCCATGCTCAATCACTGCAGTAAACAATTGGCATGACAAGTGCAAATTACGGAGCATGCCATCTGAAGGACTTCAACATAGTAAGCTCCACTATTTCTGTTGTGATATAGACCATTGCACTTATCACTAAACGGAAATCAAGTTTGCAAATAATCACCCGCGACAGCTAAGCCAGTGAACCACTCGACCTCCCAGTGAAGGTCTGTGTCCCCCAAGTGCCATACCCGGCCCTAGCCATCTAGAATCTCCCACCAAAGATGACAGGAAATGGTAGTAAATGATAGGTTGATGACTGAGTCATGCGTGGGAAGGGCCATCCACCCTCCTTGAACCGACACTCCGGTTGTTAACAATCCTAGCAATACCAAACCTGCAGGCTGCTGAGTTTCGCATGCCGGGGAGCCCACCTGGAATTAAAAGAGCAGAACTACTAGAGAGCTATACTAAGGAGGGAATAGTCTCAGTTATGCTCCCCGCAATGGATGAATAGTGCTGCGTACTTTATAGTGTTTTCGAAGAGAACACAGAAGATGACCAGTCTGAAACTACCACAAAAAGCAAGATAGAAGAGAAACAGGACAGTGGACAAACAGTCAACAAAATGATAGGGACCTCCTGAGTGCATATGGTTTCAGCATACCAGATGGAACCAATATGGGAAAAAGTCAATGAAAACACGAATTCCAAAGCAAACTTGTCCTCTCATAGCATCACAACTGGAATGATATTCACAAAACCATGAGATGGGGAAGAATGCCTGTAAATTCCAAAAGGCCCTGCATTTGGCAATACTACATTAAGGGAGTATGTCATAGCCGAGATCCACAACAAAGGACATCACAGTGTGGAACAGAACTTATGCTATGCGACTGAGTACCTGTTCTGGCCAGAAATTAGGAAGGACTTTAAACCATATGTGGCCCAATGCCAGGCCTACCAAATGAACAAAGAAGCAACAAAACGACTACAAGGAAAGGCCCTAACAATTGTCCTACCACCTGAGATTTTCGAATTGATAAGTAAAGTCACTGGACAGAAGTGTTCGTGATCTGAGACATGTTTAATTGCCGTTGCACAATTTCCGTAGGTGGGGTGCTCGGACTTTGCCAGCATTGCAACTCCAGGTACCCAATGATCACCTGTTCACGATCAACTCTTAACCATCAACCCTTGTAAATAATAAAAGAATAAAATTAACATACTGATATCTAATATTTGGTATATCCTCCCCTTGCTTCCAAAACTGCAGCTACCCTATTAGGCATTGATTTCCAAAGTTTTTCAAAAAACTCCGCAGGAATTGTCTCTCAAACCAAAGGAAGCACCTGAGCTAGCCTCTTCTTAACAGCCTGCTTTCCTCCAGGGGTATCCCCGATTCTTGGATACTGTTGATGTAACCTCTTCTTAAGCTCCACCCATACATGCTCTATAGGATTCAGATCAGTGGAATAAGGGGGGTGCTCAATTACATCAATATCATTAGCCTCGAGACAATCTATGACACTATAGACTTTGTGAACAGGCGTCTTTTCTTGCTGAAAAGGAAAATCATGAATACCGTAAGCTAACATTTCGTGAATAACAGGAATCAAGTGTCTTCTTATAAGCCTACTATACCTAGTTTTTGTAATATTATCTTGAGTAATAGGAACCAAAGGTCCTTTTTTCTTACCTCAAAAGCAGCCCCAAACCATTAAGAATATTCCCTTATTCCTTTCCTTTGGATGAACACAATCATTCAACTATTTTTCTCCAGGCTCCCTAAACACCCAATGTTGTCTTAGATCGTTGGATTTTTGCACACTGTATTTACTACTCCAAATGACCCCCTCAAAGTCCTTACTAGTCCAATCCTTGTGAGCAAGTCCCCAATTGAGTCGTTTGGTGACATGCTCAGGCTTGAGTTGGGGTCTGGATTTGGCTATCCATTTCTTCATATTGGCCTCTCTGAGAACTCTATCCACTATAACAAATATTAGTATAAAGTAACGGGAAGCATGAACTATCACTCAGACTCCGGGGTATTTACCAGTAGCACATGAAACTCCAGGTGTATATTTATCCCTGAAATCGGCTCTGGTCATTTGGTGATTTGATTTGGCCGCCCAGATGATTGTGCGATGCTGTTGCCGGCCAAGAAATGGAGTGCGATCAGGGCGAGAAAGATTATCCACTAATATTTGTGCTGTCGCACATATGAGCAAGCTCTTGATCGTGGACCAGGGCCAACTGACAAGGGATACCACTTGTGCATTGCTGCCCAAACAGTAGAAAAATGCAAGTATCATGCCTTTTTCTGCATTGGTCATTTCCTGTCTGGCAGTTTTAGGAGTTTTTTTTTTTGGTGCATATTTGGCAGGTCCTGATCGATTAACCATTGTAGGAATTAAAGGAGCAATAGACTTGGGGAGAGGATGAAAAGGTATTTGGTTACAGTACACAAGGGTAGAACACAAAAGAACAGGGTCGCCGGGTCATGCTCATTGCTACGCTATCACTGCTGGGATGTGTACTCAAGTACTCGACTACTTTCTAGCGCGGCATGCCTAATGTGCGACATGTTTCATGAACACTTCTGTCGACTGAGTGTAGTGATTTTGCGGGACCCTTCAACAACTCATGGGGATATGATACAATCCTAGTCGCCATAGACCAATTTTCATGATTCACGGTGCACATACTAACGAACAAGAAAGTTACTGCAGTAGCGGCTGCAACATTGCTATGCAAGCAGATATTTACACCTCGCAGTTACCTAGCAACAATATTAAGCAATGCAGACCCATGATTTGAGTTACCCGTATAGACACAATAGGGTCAATCAGTAGGGATAGGGATCAAATACATCAAGGTGAGTTCTGGACACTATGGGGTAAATAGACAGGTCGGGAGCAAAATTCGGGAGTTAAAGATGGCTCTTCCAAACTTGGTGAATATAAGACCGAACAATTAACCGGATGCCATACCTGAGACAGCTGAATACTTAAATGCAGGATGGGCAGAACCCCTCAAAATGTTACCATACAAGCCCGTTTTCGGAAAGAATTACCCACCTCTTCTCTTGGCAGATTTCGGGAACTCCACAGTACTAGTAGCAGATAACTTGTTAAACAGATACCAAGCACTCCTGAATCTCACATTTAATGCAATCAAATTAACGCATTGCAGTAGTACCGCAATGGCAGGGAAATAATACCGAAACCACATACCAATTGGAACAGGTAACAGGGCCTTGGTTCATGGAACCCTGTTTATAACCAAGTATGGACGGAGCATGATATTGCAACCCTGCAGGCAAGGACTATGCAATATGGTTGGATACATTGACCATACGGAGAATTGCATGGTGGAAATAGGTGGCAGCAAGTACTGAAATGGCAAAGCAACCTTTCATGCATCCATGGTGAAAAGATACCTCACTAACGATGATATAGCATTTCCTGCAAGAAGCCACGCGAAGTGAGCTTCAATTGTGGGTAGTGAAAAACCTGAATGGGAGGTAGATATAATACAAGACCAGGGAACATAGCATGATCGCAACCAGTTCTTGGTAAACTGAGCTGAATACCTGGAAATGGAAAACAGCTGAAAACCCCTTAAAGTATTGGAAAATGTGAGGGAATTGGTCAATTAGTGGTGTGCAGACAACAAACTGGAGGACAAGCAGCCTCCTACAATAAACCATGCAATGGTGATGTGGAGTCTGACACTGCTGGAGATCCAATACCTGCACCCAGATTCAGAAAAAGGGATATGCGACGTTTGTTGGTTAGCTCACTGCAGCAGTGATTTTGAAAGCAGTGAAGATGAGAATCGGGTAAGGGAACGCGAAGCTGTGCATCTGATCTGGCCGCCTAAAGCTGAATATAAAGCATAACAGAAAAAAGAAAGCTATACCATACAACAGCCTTGCAATATCCAACTATGAGGAAGTGTCTTGGAGACTGTGCTATCAGCTAATATGACTGTTAGGGAAATGTGATATTATTCCTAGACAATACCTTACCAAGTGATAATTTATACATGTTTGCAAAGAATGCCTTGGAATAACAACTGAATCAAGAGGACAGATGTGGGGAGAAACATTATCAGACGTATTACGGTTCAGTAGTGGTTACTATCTGAGCACAGGGAAATGTGCTGTATCTGTGGAGATGGAAGAAAGCGAGCTCAAATACCACCCACCCTTTCATGAACACCTAAGCAAGGCTCACAGCGAAACATAGATACAACCCACTTTTTCTTAAACACCTAAGTAAGATTTACTATGATACCTCCAACTGAACAACCGCTTATGAAAAATACTCTACTCTTATATGAATAAAACTGAAAATGTCAATCTATGAGGAAGTCAACGTGAGAGCATGACACCAGATTGTGGGACACCTGCCATATCATGCAAGCATTGCACTAAGCACATACTGGAAAATATCCTAGGTCAACTACTGTGTGGAATGTGGATAAATCGATATTGAGATGGAGGAGTAGGAGGGCCGGATAGTCTGAGATTGGATGGGTTTAGCACACTACAGGGAATCGGGATTTTTTGGACATGAGGCGCCATATATGCAATGGTTAGTAGGATGGCTAGAGCTTGCCGAATAGATGGTGCAGGATGACATGAGAATGTTGCAGGATAACATTGACAATCAGGATAGGTCCTATGTGAACTTTGAGGAAAACAGTAGAGTTACTGACGATTAGGATGTCATTGGATTATTTTGTTTGGCTAAATTGTTATTTCGTTTTAGGAAGGTAACCCGTACGGGTAGTAGGTTACATTTCATATTTGGTTTAACAGTATTGTCTGACACTTGTATTGTTTCGTGTACTATCAGTTGATACAAACAATGTTTTATATTTAGTTTAACAGTATTGTTTGATACTTGTATTGTTTTATGTGCTATGAGTTGATACACAAAATGTTTTGGAATATCGCTCATACTGGAGATAAGCGCTAAGCTGTATTTAACGACCACTAATTTCCATGATGGAATTAGCAGACTTCAATGGACAGTATTCTAAATATACTTGGTTGAACGGTTACTTCTTTGATTTCCTATTACACCCTCTTGAAGCCCGCTTTAGTAAGCAGCGCTCACTTCTTGTTTACCAAGAAGCTATCTGCTTCTATCATACTGCTATATGAATAGGACCCTGGTCTGTACACATTATACTATTGATTATGAATTAATATAAGATCAATTCTCCTTCCCTTAACAACTTACCTGGATTTGAGTGTCTTTCTGCTTGACCCTCCGGTGACTAGAGCGCTTCAATTCAGTCTCCATTGTTATTGGCTATTCCCAATATATCATTTACTGAGTTAAATTCTGACTCTTATTGTTGGCACTTAACAAAATTGTGTAAAGCATTTAAAGTGGAGATAAGCTTAACCTGACTTTATTATTATTATTATATGTTATTAAGCTCATCAAGTCAGAGGCTATGAAGCTATTAAAGTACATGATTGTAGTACTACCCACTACTGGTCATGGATTCCATCCACTCCATACTTGTGTTTTCTGTTTACTGGGCCTACTGCTATCTATTTCCCTTTACCACTTACTCTGGCCCTCTGCCAATCTCTATTCCCTCTATCTCTCCATCTCTATCACCTCCTACTCATACTTCATGCCAACTTTCTCCTCTTCCCAATCTCGCTCTTTCTCCCTCTACTCCAATCGCCAAAATACTTACCTCTTGGTATCTGGCCCTGATGACCTTTACTTGTCCCTGACCAACTCTTGCTTACAAACTGTTCTACTGCCAGCAGGCCAGCCTGCTTTCAAGCATATCTAGGAGGTAAAAGTTGTCTGCAGCTGCTTCCAGGAGGTGTCTATGCTATCAATATTTATTGTGGGAAAGTAGCAGGTATTCAGATGTCTCGGGAGCTGGTGTCCTCTTATTACCACTGCATCTGTCACTACTAGTGTCATCTAATCTGGCAGGATAACAGTTGAAGTAGCCATACGAAAGTCTAAGTTGGTTGACAGTTGCAAGTTCAACTCTGTTGAGCTGGGAAAGATGTAGAGGTGGGTGAAGAGAGGGCAGGTGGAAGTGGATTGAGTTATGATATCTGCCCAGTTTGGCTTCAGATAGGTCAGTCTAGTAGGAATACCAGACTGTCAGAGCAGATTCTGTGATCCATATCTCCAATTTGATCAGGAAGAGATAATTGTCCAAGTTAGGTTGGGGATACTTAGCTGCTTGTTTTGCAAGTCCGTCAGCTTCGTTATTTTCTTAAATACCAGTATGGTCAGGTACCCAGTCCAGATTAAGCTTCAAGTCCAGATTGGAGGCATGAATACCGTTGGTGAGTTGTTGAATCTTTAGTGAAATTTGTTGTCCTAGATCATGGCATAGTGTACAGGAGTTGGTGATTGCTGGCTGATTGTCTGTGAAATCTCACACATGCTTGAATAATAGGCTGGACCTGCTGGCTTTCATGAGTACTCTGACAATACCTGTCAATTCCCTCTCATACACCTTTATGTCAAAACTCAATCCAACACTCATTCTTCTGACACTCCTGCCACTATATATCATTACTACTCTTACTCCAACTCCTCCACTTATCAATTCACTGCCATCTGTATGGAGGATAAGGTTTTCTGAAATGTTGATACTGATGAATAGAGAAATGTGACTTTTCACTGCTCTATTCTTGCCGTCAAGGCTGACTGTAATATCAAGTTTGGGGTGAGTATAAAGGAGGTGGTGCTACTAGGGTACTTGCAGGTAAGAATGAGATTGTTCAATATATTGTCCCACTGGAAGGAATAAACATAGTGTGTATAAAACCTTTATAAGCTGGGTAGGAAACTTAGCTTGCACTGTACTTGTTGTCCTCCCATCTATGATTATATTTGCATAGGGTTCATAATGTGGGTCAAATTAGTAACCGGTTTAGGGGTACTGATAGGAGGTATTCCAGAGAAGATCACTCTGTGAAGAGGAAGAGGATGGTCTGCTAGCTGAAGTATGAGTAACAATACTGCTAGAGAACGGGAATAGTATCCTTTGCCTCACTGAGTGGTCTGGCAGCATCTGTAACATTCTGTAGGCATAACTCATATACTGTCTATCACGTTTCAGAGAAACAAGCAGGGTGGCTGCTTCAATTTCTAGTGCTGCTAATGGTGAAGTTCTGAAAGCTCCCAAGATCCTCATGTTAGCTTTTGCTTGCAACATTTCTACCTTGCTTGCAAGTCCTATTGGATCTTTCTACCAGAGTTCTGCTCTATAGTTAGCTATTGGGGTAATACAGGTATAGTATAGTTCCCTTATTGCTGCTGCTGAAAGTCCCCATTCTCACTTAGACAACCCAGAAATCATGGTCATTGCCCTGGTTGCTGCTATTGTCTTTTGTTAAATATGGAAGTTGAATAACAGTTTTCTGTACAGCCCAAATACCTAGCTATCTGCCATGTTGGGATAGGTAGCCCCGGTTGCCATGAGGCACAGTAACTGGAGAGTTGCTGGTATTGGGTAACAATTTATGGTGGAAATGCATAAGTTCTGTCTTGGGGTTATGAAATACTATCACATTCCCAGCTGCCCACCTCTGGGGCCTCCTGGCTGCCAACCCTAAGGCATTAGAGTTGGCCTCCTCAAAGGGCCCTGTTACCATAAGTGGAATATCATCAATAAAGGTGGGGGATCTTAGCTGTAGGGTCAAGGCACCTGATTGGAGGTCTTTGAATAAGTTGATCAAGTAAAACAGAAACGGAACCGGTAAAATGTGAGAGCCTTGAGGAATTATTGTATTGACTGGCAGGAGTGGTTGTCTTTGCCAATCAATGGTCAACCCCAATTGTCTGCTAGTGAGGACACTCTCTGTCTAACAAAGAATAGCGAGAGGAAAATCTAAAGACTGTAATACTAAGATTAGCTGTGTCCTGGAAATATGGTCAAAAGCACATTTAATATCAACAAAGAGGGCAGAGAGTACTTTACCATTACACCTGACCTGCTATCGATTATAAACTAATACCATCACAGCATCTACTGTACTTCTCCCATCTCCTCCTCCGATTCAATTATCCTGTAATAGTTCCTGAGTTTCCATAATATAAGCTAGTCTGTTAGCTATAATCATTTCTGAAATTATTCTTAAACAGTTTAGTAATGAAAGTGGCATATAGGCCTTGGGGGTGCAGTAGTCAGGCTGATTGAGCCTTTTGACAATAGCACTAGTTGCCTCTCTCCAGCAGTGAGTATAATAGTGTGTTTTCAGTAGTGTCTGGAACAAAGTTACTGGTGGAACAGGTATTACTTGATGTACAGGGCTGTAATGGGGGCACCACTAGGAAGATGGATCCTAAGGTTACGACCGCACCGAACAACTTCAGACTTATCGCCAAAAGTTCACACCAATGTGAGAATAAAGAAAACGGTAAAACTTAATATCGTTAAGCCTGACGCTTCACTCCATTAAAGTCTCGAGAGGATTGATTGTTAGAGTAGGAGAGTTCTCGCATAGACTTTCAGGTAGTTTTATCTTATGCCAGAAACTCCCGCATCTGTTTACTCCAACTATTCAAGCACACCCTTCTCCGCTAAGGGCGGTCCGACACGTCTCCTGACACCCCCTTCAGGCATGAATGTGTCGACACACTCTAGTCAGCGTTCACCTTGTGCGGTTATCGTTTCCGCAGCGTATTTCCATTTTGCCTGCCGGAGTGAAAACCTTTGCGTATCGGCGTCTTGCCAGTGGCTAACAGTCAAGACACCGCATGAACTAGACTATCTATGACACCCTTCCCATATGCATGGATCTCTACTTGACCCCAGAAGCTACTGTGAGCGGTTTATCTATCTACTATTTACGAGTCTCGGGCTTCCGGTGTCTTCCGCAGGTTATGGTAGTCCAGGAGTGATCTAATGGGCGCTACCCACCACCACTACCTCGGATACACCTTACCTGCGGTAGGAATCATGCTTTTAGTGTCTCTGCACTTCCCTTTTAGAGCCTATGGCATTGGGGACATCTTTGGGCCTGGTAGGTGTAAAACTTTCCCAGTCGTCCCGGCACCACCCGCGACTACCCTTGGACCCCCACGGTTAACTCCTGTTAACTGCATTAGTTTTGGTCCGTTTTACTGCGAACAACTTGGAGGAGGTACTCCACCTTCCAACCTATGCCCCCTTATATATCCTGCGAACAGCTTAAGGTCGACCGGACAGCAGCGACGTATACGGTGTTGCAAGCAGGTCTCCAAAGATTCCTATTTGCTAGACTGCACACAACCACACAACCGTTCGCCCATGACGTCAGGGCCTCAAGGCCGGGCCGGAGGGGTATGATAGGAATAATGTCTCCCATTTCCAGCCTCTTCGGAGGTGCGTAGCTCGCCCAATAGCATCTCCCGGAATCCCAGATTCCAGTATTATGCATGACTTTGCGTGACAAACATTCCGGTCAATTTTCCCGAACTGCCAGAGGGACTTCGTATTGAAAGGTAGGGTAACTCAGGACTTTGGGCAGGGTAACCCAAGCCTCATGGCAGGGTAACCTAGTCCTGAGGGTAGGG
>PYWC01000006.1:70152-83749 GCA_003182015.1 Tuber magnatum
ATTGATGATATCCTCATATTTTCAGACACATCAGAAGAACATGAGAAACACATACGCCAAGTATGTGAGCGACTCCGGAAGGCAAAATTCTTGGCGAGCAAAAAGAAGTCAGTACTGTTTGCAGATAAGCTGGAAGTATTGGGACACATAGTGGACGATGAAGGAATCCATGCCTCCCCCCAGAAGATATCATCCATTGCAGGATGGGAAACACCAAGAAACAAGAAGGAACTGCAATGATTTCTAGGGATAGTGAATTACAGGGCCCAATTTCTCCCATACCATGCAACACTAACCGCACCCTTAACCGACTTAACGGGGAACGCCGAATTTGTATGGACAACAACCCACCAGACCGCATGCGAAATGGTCCGGAAGTGGATACTCGATCACCAAGTCATGCGACCAATAGACATAGCAAACAAGGAACCAATTTGGTTAGTTACAGATGCCTCAGATTTAGGAGTTGGAGCATGGGTGGGACAAGGACCCACTTATGAGACGGCACGACCTGCCGCGTTACACAGCAGAAAGTTCACCAATGCTCAAATGAACTATGGGACCACCGATAAAGAGGTCTTAGCAATCGTGGAAGTGCTTGATCAGTTCCACAATGTACTAATGGGAAACTCCTTCACGATAATCACAGACCACCAACCCTTAACACACCTGCGAACGGCGAAGAAAACTAGTAGGAAGCAGGTGAGATGGCTAAGTGCCTTGGGAAAATACAACGCAAAGATAGTCTACACACCAGGAAGCACAAACTATTTACCTGATGCCCTTTCCCGGATATACGAAGGAGACTCAGACTTAAATCCACTCTATGTCAAGGATTATACGAAGGAATCGGATGACATCTCAGATAACACAGTCTATGAGCAAGAATCAAACTCAATGGAGCCCATACACGAGTTCCCCGCTACTTCCCCTCCTTTCTCCTAGAAGGAAAACCCCAACGAGACCCGTGTACCCCCCGAAAGCCACTGCTCAATTACTGCGGAAAACGACTGGGGTGACCAGTGTACTCTGCAAAGTACGCCACCCGAAGAACTCCAACATAGCGCCCTACACTATTCACACTTTTAGGTGGATCATTGCCCATATCAGCAAACTGAGATCAAATTTACGAACAACCATCCTAGACGACGGGGAAGATCAACCCCTTACCCACCTAGTGAAGGACTGCGCCCCCAAAGTGCGGAAATCGAGCGGAGCCCTCCGGAGTGTCCCGAAATCAATGACTGGGAATGCCAACAAACCATGGGCGAAAGACCAATAAGTGCGCGAGAAGGACCGTCCACCGTTGCCCAGCCAACGCCCAGGTCTTATGCAATTCCAGCACTGCTAAACCCGGAAGCCGCACCATTCCAGATGCCGGAGCCAGAACCAGTAGAAAACCTTACGACCGAGAGCATAGCGGCTGTCCGAATGCCAGGACCTGACAGCCCAACACCGATTAGACGAGTGGAACGGCTAGAAAGCCTTACCAATGAGACAATACTCGTAGTAATGCCCCCGATAATGACAGAATATCGGCGCGGGCTTTACGATGTCTTAGAAGACAACGAGGAGGATGACCTACCAGGGACAACCAGAGGAAGCGAGGTAGAAGACGAACGCGACACCTTACAGACAGTCAATGAAATGATCGGAACATTCCAAGCACACATGGTAGCAGCATACCAGAAAGAACCAATTTGGAAGAAGGTGAATGAGAGAATGGACTCCACAGGAGACTTGTCCTCTTACAAGGTTGCAAACGGAATGCTATACGCAAAAACCAGATATGGAAAAGACTGCCTGTACATCCCGAAAGGCCCCGCATATGGAAATACAACGTTAAGACAGTATGTCATTAGCGAAATCCACAACAAAGGCCACCACAGTGTTGAACGAAACTTACGGTACGCAACGGAGTAGCTATTTTGGCCTGAAATGTGCAAACACTTTAGAGCGTATGGAGCCCAGTACCACACATGCCCGGTAAGTAAGGAACCTACAAATTTGCTAGAAGGAAAGGCTTAAACGATTACCCGGCTGGCAGAAATCTGCAAATCAATAGCCATTGATTTTGCGGGACCTTTCTACAATTCATGGGGATACGACACGATCCTAGTTGCGATGGATAGACGGTCAGGATTCACGTGGCTTATACCTACAACGAAGCAAGTAACAGTAATGGCAACCTGGGAATTGCTACGCAACAGAATATTTACACCTTATGGCTACCCAACATCTCTAGTGAGCGATGCGGACCCCAGATTTGAATCACATGTGTGGAGACAACAGTGTCGATCGGTAGGCATGGAACACATCAAGACGGCACCAGGCCATCATGAAACGAATGGACAGGTCGCAAGGAAAATTCGAGAATTAAAAACAGCTTTCCGAAACCTAGTCAATGCCAGACAAAACAATTGGTTTGATGCCATACCAGAAACAGCAGCATACCTGAATGCGGGATGGTCAGAGACTCTCGGTATGTCACCATATAAACCCATTTTCCAAAAGAATTACCCACTACCGCCCCTAGCACACTTCAAAAGCTCTGCAGTACCGGCTGCAGACAAATTACTGAACAGGCACCAAGCAATCCCGAACGCGGCATTCAATGCGATAAAAATGGCACGGTTTAGAAGCAAGAGAACAGCAGCGAAACGACGCAGACGCCATACACCGATAGGGAAGGGCAATTTGTTACTGGTATATGGAAGTTTATTCGCAACAGAATCAGGACGTAGCAAGAAATTGCAACCACGCTGGCGTGGACCATTCAAGATAATCGGATACGATGAACATACACAAAACTACACGGTAGAAATGGATGGCAGAATGTACAGAAACTGAGAACCAACATTTCATGCTTCCACTGTGAAAAAATAGGGCCCAAACGATAATGTCTCCTTCCCTGCCAGGAGCTACACAAAACCACCCCCAATCGTGGTAAACGAGAAACCAGAATGCGACGTGGAAACCATACGAGACCACAGAAGACGATATGACTGTGACCAGTTCCTAGTGAAGTGGGTGGGGTACCCGGAAACAGAAAATACCTGGGAACCGCGGGAGGGATTGGAAAATGCGATGGAAGCGGGTAATCAAGGGTGGGAAGACAACAAACCGGAGGACAAACTACCGACCACAATAAACTATGTCACGGTGGCGTGGAGCCCAACCCTACCAGAAATCCAACACCTGCGCCCAAACACAGACCAAGGGATACAGGACGGGTTCTGGTCAGCCCACTTCGAAACCGATTTCGACAGCAGCGAAGATGAGAATCGGGCAATGGAAGACGAAGCAGCATACCTAGCCCGGCTGGCCTAGGCGGAGTACTGGCAATAGTGAAAGGAAAGAACACTCCATCCAACAGCCTTACGATATCAAACTATGAACAAGTACCTTGGAGAGTGCGCCATCAGCTACTGGAACTGTTGGTGAACCGTGATATTATCCCTAGATGATACTTTACACACCGACTATTCGTACACATGTGCAACAAAGGCTTAGAAATAACAACAGAATCGACGGGACGAATGTGGGGAGAACCAGTATCGGATGTTTTCCGCTTCGATAGCGGGTGCTACCTAACCACAGAAAAAGGTGATGGTTACATGGAGACGGAAGAAACTGGAATTAAGCAGGAACCCCATTCCTATGAAGACCTAAGCGAGGCCAACACCTAAGCGAGGTCACCACCGAAAGTTAAATACCACCCACCAGCCCCTAAACCATCGAAGAAAACAGACCACCCTACCGAACCTCCAAACCTTGAAACCCTTACAAAATTGTTCACCATATTACAAACTTACCCTTATGCGAGAAAGAAAACCCACAATGTCGACCTACGCAGAAGTCAGCATCAAGGGACGAGACCTCATTTCGGGGTACCTACTTTACTGAGAAATCGTTCCAGAAGACGCATACTGGAAGATTTTCTACATCGATCACTGCGAGGATTGCGGAAGAATCGATGTCAAGAAGGAGGAAAGGGAGGACTGGATAGTTCGAAACTTTGTGGACCTGCCACAATACTGGAAGTCTGGAAGCTTTGTGCGCGGAGAGCCAAGTGGGGAGTGCTTGGAGAGATGGCTGGAAGGTGCGGAGTGGATGTTGCAGGACGACTTGAGATTGCTGCGCGATAGCTATGACGATGAGGATGGGTCCTATCCGGAGAATAGCGAGACTACTGGCCGTTAGGAGTTCATGGGGATTCCCTTGGCTTGTTTCGTTTTGGTGAAATTGTTATTTTATTTTGGCAGTGTAACCAGTACGGGTTACTAGGATTTTATGTTTGGTTTCACAGTATCGTTTGATACTTGTAGTGTTTCGTGTGCTATTGCTTGATACACACATTATTTTATGTTTGGTTTCACAGTATCGTTTGATACTTGTAGTGTTTCGTGTGCTATCGCTTGATACACAGATTGTTTTATGTTTGGTTTCATAGTACCGTTTGATACTGGTAGTGTTTCGTGTACTATCGGTTGATACACACATTGTTTTATCTTTGGTTTCACGGTATCGTTTGATACTTGTAGTGTTTCGTGTGCTATCGGTGGATCCAGAGATTGTTTTATGCTTGCTTTCACAGTATCGTTGGATACTAGTAGTGTTTCGTGTGCTATTGGTTGATACTCACATTGTTTTATGTTTGGTCTTACAGTATCGTTTGATACTTGTATCGTTTCGTGTGATATCGGTTGATACACACAATGTTTTGCAATATCGCGCATACTGGAGATAAGCGATATGCTGTATTTAAAGACCGCTGATTCCCGCGATGGAAACAGCAAACTTCAACAGACAGTATGCTTAAAATATACTTGGTTGAACGGTTACTTCTTTGATCTCCTATTACACCCCGTTCGAAGCCTTCTTTAGCAAGCAGCGCTCGCTTTGTGTTGATTACTAAGCCATCTACTCCTATCGTACCGCTATGTGACTAGGGCCTGGCCTGAACACGTTACAGTAATCAATTACCAGTCTTAACGTACCACCTTGTTTTGGCACGAAGAGGATAGGGGCTGCTGCCGAGAAACTGGATTGGCACAGCTTTCCTGTTCCTCGCATTTCATTGAGATATTCATGGAGTGCCTGAAGCTCCTGTTCCGATATTGGACAGGTAGGGCCAAAAAGAGGCTGAGTCCCGGGTTGCAACTCACCCGTGTACTCATACTTCGAGTGCTCTGGCAGTACCTCAATCCGTTCCAGACTGAAGATATCCCCATAGTCTTTATACTCGTGCAGCAGGTTATCCTTAATGTCTGCACCTTCCTCATCGGAGAATTGAACAATTCCCAACTGGTACACATTACTAGAATCTTCGCCTAGTAACTCTCCATCTTTCATGACCACTAACCGCCCCTGCTCTGCTAGGCAAGTAGCCTTCCAGAAATCTGAGCACCAGCTTAGTGATCCAGTCTCTCAATCAATGTCGGGGTTGTGGTCCTTCAACCAAGACATAGGTAGGGACCCATCCACCTTGGTGCCGGGCATGTCCGCGACTTCAAAGCACCTCTCATTATACTGGTTACCTATTTTTATGTCTAACGATTTGGTATATTGGAGACATGACCCAGGAATGTCATTACCGCTCACGTCAGTTATGGGCACCTGCAACTTGCATCATACACACGGTTCCTGAGTCCGCTTAACCCATCGGCTACTAAGCAGCGGCCCAGTAGCTCCACCAGCGAGTAGCAGGAGCGCTTCCGCGCTTACCTGTCTAGCACCTATCTTCTAGTCTAACTCTACCCGCAGATGGATAGACTTTGTATGACAAGGCAAGTTGCCAGGCTTCTGCCACTACACTTGTTTTGGGGACTTAGTAAACTTGGCCTAGCAAGTCCGTTAATTTCTTGCCTTTCGACACCAGAGCTGCCACAATGAGTGAGTAAACGTTAAGGGATTGGGATTCGTCTTTATCAATAGCTAGGGTGTTTACTATCACGCCAGCATGATTTCGGGTCCTAAACCCTCCCAGGTAATCGGGGAAATAACACTGTTTATCTGATCAAGTCCCGCCTGAACGAATTCTACGCGGACTAAATACAAGAATTTTGTGAGCGGTGGGTAGAAGTCCGCTGCCAGACACATGTCAAGCGAAGCATCCTTGCTTCCCCTACATCGGGCATCTTCGCAAGCAAGACTTCACCCAGCCTCAACAGAAATAATGTCCCATGATGTGCCCATCTAGTTAAGGAAATCCGGAAAGAAATACATCTAACAAGAACAAAGGAAATAACTAGAAACTCAATAAAGGAGAGATAGCCCAGTCCACCACGTATGGCCCACAACATCTGCCCGCCCACACCACCTGGGTGTAGTCAGTATCAGAGTCCTTCATCCAGTCGAGCGGTACTGGCCCAACCCGTAAGCCATCTCCGTGGCTCCTGTCCATCCATCCTGCAGGGGTCTATAGATACGGGTTAATAAGGTTACACCTTAAGCAGACTGGGTTCATACATATTCCGAGTTGTCAATATCAACCTCCATGATGTGAGGTGATGCCTGGCGGACTTCAAGTATCTTTGAGGAGGAAGCCGGAGGTGGCGCTTCAATGTGCTTTAGTCGCTTGTCCGTTCCTGCGGGCTCCCTTACTGGTGCTGACCGGTTCAACCCATGAGCCTGCTTGGATGAACTAATGACTAGGGCCATTGTGGTACACTTTCTCTAGAAGCGACCTCTTTGCCAGCACTTCATGCACCGGTTGTGCTTCCTCTGGTGTCCGGTCAAAGTCGACGGGATTTCCTTATTCCCTATTACATACCCAGAGGTCGCCGGCTTTCCCTGTTTCCCTGCGTTGAAATTAGTCGGTTTGGCAGACCTCTGGTTCTGTCTGACCGAACCTTCTTTCTTCTTCTAGAACCTGCAAGACATCGAGGACCTATCCTGCTTCTTATCTGCAGGGTGAGACTGGGGGGCTAGGTGGATGACGCTCTTACTACACTGGTTGTTGTCCTCCAGGGTGTGCCTGACCTTCCGGAGAAGATCAAGATACTTGCTCAGGTCGGTCCAATGTGGCCCCTTAAGTGCCCACGCACTCTGAACCTCTTGTGTGATGCCTGATCGAACCTTGTCTTGTATCTGCACTGGATCTACATAGATAAGCTTCTACATGGAATCAATTATCTTGTCCAGGTACTCATCGATGTGATGTGGCTTCATCACAAGGTCTCTTGACTGGAGTAGGGATCGATCTCGCTTGGCCAGGTCGTGCTGAAACTTTATTCCAGCCATTTTCGAAACCCTTTCAATGTCCACAAGGGGTTGCTGTCCTTTATGGGAATGCCAGTCCAGTTGGCGGCTTCCTTGCTAATGTACCCATGCAACCCCAGATACCATATCCGTGCTGACTCTTCAAGAAGGGCCATCACCAAGTTTATCTTACCCATGTTGATTAACTTGCAATCGACCCAGTATTCGAATTTGACCTCTACCAAGGGCAAGAAGCTTGCGAGTTCCATAACTTTTCCCTTGAAGGGAGGGATACCACCCAGCTTTTCTTGCTTCTTCTGCCGGTGTCGTGGTATAGTCCTAGAAGCCGGACCAGTACCTTGCAGGGCTTTCGCTAGCCTCTTGGCCCAGTGATCCCACCATCCGTTCTTTTCGCTGCACCAGCCATCCTTGCCAGTGCCGAGGATGTGGGTTAAATCAGGAAGAGAATCGGCATTATCATCATCTGAACTATCATGGTCAGAGTCCCTTGGGACTACTGCCGGTTCTGCTGTACCACCGCCTGGTGGTTCATTTCGGTCTCCACTACCCGCAGCGTTTCCACCCCAGGTCTCCTGTGGTCTATCATACCCATTGAACCGTTCCTACAGGCCATCTTGATTCTCATCCTCGGGGGGGTTAGCCCCTGATGGTACTGATGCCGGTGGCGGAACGGGCTCTAGCCCACTCTCTGGAATTGGGTTAGGCACCGCCTGTGTTATGTGCAAAAACAACTGCAACTCTGGACAACTCAGGGGCTGCATCTGGAGGCCAGTATGCCCCCATGAGCCACAATACCCACATGTCGGTTGTCCATCTCCTCCCTTCTGCCTTCTTCTGTGCCTCACCGGGGTCCATGGTCCCTTCTTACACCTATAGGAGTGGTGATGAATCCACCCCATGCGGGTTTCTTCTGACTTAGAAACACACAGACAGAACCTGTCTTGGCTGTCCGAATCGCCACTTGTCATCATAGGGAGACCAGATGGAAGACCTGGTTTTGAGGACGCTGAGGGAATAACCGGTGCCCAAGGAACGGGGCGACCAGATCTCCCAGGTCTCTGGATCAGAGTCCCCTGTAATGGAGCCATGAGTGCTCACTCTTCCTAGTGTCTTACCTGTTAAACGAATCCAGGTGATGCCGCGCGCAATGGCCGGAACCCTGGGGTAGCAGCTACTGCTGGTGGGAATGCTACGGCAGCAAAGGCATCCGGGGCAGGCAGCGAAACTGGCAGAGGTGTGGGTCTTTGGGCAGTGATGGGAGATATAGGGGTTGGAACTGACAGTGTTCCAGGCAGAATGATAGGAGCAGGAGTTGGATGAGGGGTAGGGTCAGGCGTGTCATGGGCCATAATGCCCTTTGGCTTGGATGTCCTTTTTCTTACTCGATGTCCATCAGTTGGCCCCACTGTGCAGCTCCCCGAATGACTGGGGGCCATTGAGGGGGGGACTGACAAGGAGCCTGCTGATGCTCCTGAGAAGGGGGAGGTATAGCTGCACCTGTTACCTTTCAAGCTTTCCAACATCGGTATAGTGCTTGGACTCAGGTACGCCCTCCATTCGTCGTCTCCAGCTCTCATGGCCAACTCTATGCCGAATTTCACGCGCTTGGTGTGGACGAGCGGGAGTGGTAGTGTTGCCTCTAACATCTGCACATCATTCCCAGCATCAATACTATACCCTCCTTTGAAAGGCTTTTCCAATGCTGCCATCCGAGTCTTCAATACGTGCTGATCACTTGTTCTTTGCAGGTATGCCTCCTACTGCACTTTCATTCATTCCACCTCTGCCGTAGTGATCTGTGCTTGGAACACCTGGTGCTGCGGGGTGTTCTAGTTCCGCAGTTCCCCCTTCACCTCCTGGTTTGACTTGGATACCTCCCGGACGATGTAAGGTTCGACTAATATGCCGGAGAACTCACTAAATGGGACCACTTCCGATGGGGGAAGCGTCATATTGTGACCAAGGTTCAGGTCTTGGAAAAATGAAAGTGCTGCTGGGCGCGGGTCCGTAATTATAAGATTGAGGCATTCAATGGGTTACAGAATAGGGGCGGCCTCCACCAGTAGCTGGTGGCCATCTCAGTCAATACCATGAACATCTGCAAAAGCCGTGGCGTGAAACTTGTGGGCGGTGTTCTCGTCTAGGGTAAGGTCTAAATGCAAGTTGAATTCTATTCTGGTTCGAAGTTTGCTACTAGCCATGGGATTTCCACCAGCGGCTACTTGTTCTAGACAAGATTACAAGTATTCACGCAAGGTCCGTGGTGAAGATCGAAAAACAATTAATCAGGAGGGGGGTTAGGCAAGGGGCCCGCTTAACGAGATACTGTACTGGGGGCACCTGTAGGAAGATGGATCCCAAGGTTGCGACCGTGCCGCACGAGTTCAAACTTGTCACCAAAAGCACACAAGAATGTAAGAGTAAAGTAAACGGTAAAACTTACTATTGTTAAGCCAGATGCTTTACTCACTTAAGCTCGCGAGAGGATTGATTGTTGCAGCAGGAGAGTTCTCGCATCGACTTTCAGGTAGTTTTATCTTATAGCAGAAACTTCAGCATTAGTTTACTCCAACCATTCGAGCACACCCTTCAGCCCTAAGGCTGGTCTGACACATCTCCTGGCACCCTCTTCAGGCATGCAGGTGTCGACAGACTCTAGTCCGTGTTCACCTTATGCGGTTATCGTTTCCCAGCTGCATTCCCATTTTGCCTGCCGGAGTGCAAGCTTCTTTGCATGGCTCTCTTGCCAGTGGCTAACAGTCAAGACACCTGATGAAGTGGACTATCTATAACACCCTTCGCATATGCATTGATCTCAGCTTGGCTCCGAAAGCTACCATGCATGGTTTATCTACCTACTATTTATGGGTAGTGGGCTTCGGGTGTCTTCGGCGGGATGCCCTAGTCTATGAGTGATCCAATAGGCGCCACCTATGACCCCTACCTCGGATCTACCTTACCCGGGGTAGACATCAGGCTTTTAGTCTCTCTGCACTTCCCTTTCAGAGCCTATGGTGGTGGGGACACTTTCCGGCTTGGTAGGTGTAAAACCCTCCTAGTTGCCCCAGCACCAGCCGGGAGTACCTTCGGGACCCCCACGGTTAACACCAGTTAACTCCGTCAGCTTTGGTCCATTTTACTCCGAACAACATGGAGGAGGTACTCCACCTTCCACCCTATACCCACTTATATACCGCTCGAACATCCTATGGTCGACTGGACTGCAGTGACGTATACGGCATTGCAGGCAGGTCTGCAAAGATTCCGCTTTGCTAGACTGTGCACAACTAGACAACCATTTCCCCATGACGTCGGGAGCTCAGAGCGGGGCCAGACGGGTATGATAGGAATAATGTCTCCAATTTACAGCCTCTTCGGAGTTGCGTAGCTCACCGAATAGCATTCCCTAGAACCCTAGATTCCAGTATCATACATGGCTTCACATGACAAACATTCTAGTGATTTTTCCCTAACTCCCTAAGGGACTTTGTATTAAAACGTTAGGTAACTCAGGACTTTGGACATGGTAACCCAAACCCCATGGCAGGGTAACCTGAGCCTGAGGGTAGCATAACCTTGTCCGGTGGACAAGATCACTTTTTCCCTGTTACCCTGTCTACTCCGTTACCGGAGATAGACACTTCTGACCTTTCTCCAGTCCCCTGGCCTAACTGCGCAACTGCCCCTTCAGAGGTCCCTAAGTACACTGACACCACTCCCAGGTGTGCCCAGGTACCTAAGTATCCGGCCAGCTGATTCTGTTTATCTCACAGCCCGGTTCATCGGGTCTCGATAGGTCAAGTACTACATTGCCTGCCTGTTCCTACCAGTTTGCCTCCTGGCTACCTGTATGGGTGTAGGTCCCAGCGGCCATAACTCATATATACTGGGTCATTACAAGCACATGGTACAGATGCAACAACCAGGTCCATGGTGGCATGACTGTTGATTTTACTAACAACCTCGGGCAAAAGCTGCTGCTCAGATACTGTATAGTGTATCTAAATATCCTGAAGTTCTACAATCAAGTTATGTAAAAGCTCCGCGAAGTCCAGGTATTGAGATTTCTGAAATGGCATAGGAGGGGGAAGGGAAAGGCTATAATCTATGTGTCAAGATAGAGGAAGAGAGGGTACTAGGTTTGGAGCAGTTAGAAGCCTTTGGGTAGAGGTAGGAGGAGGAGAAGAGGCACTGCAAACCTCCTGCAAAGAGCAAGACAAAGGGGTAGGCAGAGCAGAAAGGACCTTTCTGATAGGGCCTCTCTTCTTGAGTACATTAAGGTTAGGCATACAGGAGTATCTAGAATGGAGAGTCTGAGTATCAGACCTCACCGTAGACTGCTGGGGACTACTATCATTCAAGAGCATTGAAATAGAGATAGCACTCTACAGGACTGCATGAGAAGATATAAAGTATTCAAAAATACAAAATTTGTTAAGTTGAGTGCAGGTAAGAGAGATAGAATAGTGATAAGTGTTAACAGAGCAATCAGAAAGTGTAGCTAGATGGAAGTGACAACCATACAATAATACAAACAAAAGAGCAAAAAGGAAAACAAATAGTAAAAGAGAAAGCAAAACAAGAGACACTCAGCTGTAAATTAAATGGTAGCAAGTAGAGCCTGGTAGGAAGCTGCTGTCTAAGTTTGAGAGCACGAGCTTAGAAACTGAAAAAGTTGAATCCTGTGAGAGGAGAATTCAGGGATAAAAATAGGGGTGAAGGTAAGAAAATGTGCCAAGATAGAAGTAAAAGTGGGAATAAGGAGCTGAAAATTGGAGAAAGTATTTAAAGTGAATTATCAAACGGAAATCTCTATGGAGAAGAAAGGAGAAGTGTTGGTTTTTGAGAAATATTATAGAAGGGTTCTTTCTTACTATAGTTGTTATCCAACAAGACTTTGAAATAGGTACTTTGCCACGGTTTTCAAGATTGGAAATCTTTGCTTTAGGACTCCAAAGATTCTCTCAGATGAATTGCTGAACCGGGAATACTATAGATTAAACAACTTTTCCTTATTTTTTGGCCTGATTCACATTGACAACTAGTATGCTTTAATCAATTAACGACTCTATCGGATTACATTCTATTATACTACTCCAAAAATTCTTTTACTACAAGATAAACACAGAATATAATACACCTATTATATGTTCTGCACTGCTTATGCAAATAGTATCACACTCTACATTATGGTGTCCAGTACCCTTTTTTCTAATGCACACTCAGCATTGAACAAGTCGTACTTTCGTTCAGGTATTACAAATCTCCGTCCAATAAACCGTTTAATACTTTTCCTTCAAGCGGGCACCCCTTTCATCTAGTAGCCCTATAACTGAATTGTAGATCGAATGTACAGTTAGCTCTAATAGTCTGAATTATCTTGCCCTTGCCATTCTGGTACGTTCCTACATCTTGCTCTAGGATATCGGCTAGCACATGAGCACCATCAATTGACACTAGTATGTTCTTGAAGTATTGATAGAATTTCTTATATCCCTTGACTTCATATAGACACTTATTTACTGAGAGTACAACGAAGCTAGTATGAAGTTTCATCAGATTGGTTAAAGTAATATTGAAGTAGCTATTAATACCACTTTTTATCAGTACTTTTACCAAATGAGGTATTAGGGAGTAGCAATTGTTACTTACTAGCTACCTGTATTACCACTATGTGGAAACCTGTCTTGCATATTCCAAGTCGAAGTATTCTATCCAACAGTCCTAATAAACATAGCTACTTGCTTCTTTACTTTAACAAATCTTATTGAGCCAAGAAGAAGTCTATCTTCTCGCAATTGCCATAATTGATGAAAGACTTCATGTGATATTCTTAATACCTCAATCAATTTCCATATATTTGTCAATGCAGCAAGTAGTTCTTCCACATATCCTTTGCCTAGAAGTACTAAGTTTTGACAGTCCTGAACCTCATATCATGTTCCTGCCATATTACCAATGGCTGTAGCTCTATTGAAAAGCAAGTTACCATTTGGTCGAAGAGAAAGATTGCTATTATTATGATTAACCTGATCTCTATTGTCTTCCAGAACCTATTGAGTGAGTTCGTACTGTTGATTGGAAAGGATAAGATTCCGCAGGATTGAAAGTGCAAATATTTCTTGTAATTGGGTAATGATAATACTAATATTGTATAAAGCAATAAACTAAAAAGAGTTGTATTGCAAAGATAGAAAAATAATTGACAATTTCATACTATATTACTTTAAGAAAGCTTGAATTTCACGCTCCCTCTCCGTTACAACTCCGGTCATTGAAAAAGATTTCCTAATCGGGAACGACTCAACACCAGAGAACTATCACCACAATTACGGGTCTCGCACCCCCCCTCTGGGGGGTGCTAGACCACTTC
>PYWC01000006.1:84877-151903 GCA_003182015.1 Tuber magnatum
AAAAAAAAAGAAAGCTTGAATTTATTTATTTATTTATTCATTTTTACAAAATCACTATAGTAAAGCATTTAGTTGTATTTTTATAAGCGTGCCATAACATTTGTTGCTTGCCAGACCCTAGGCCAAACCAAAATAAAAATACTATAAAAATATATATTATAAAAGTCAAAATACTATTATATTTTTCGCTTGCCGAACAGGGCTTAAGTCTCCTACCTTTCGACTATAAGAGTTGCTACAATGGCTTAGAAAACTTAAAATTTGGTAGCAAAATCTGTGACACAATAGCTAGGGTATTTGCTACCATACCAGCATGATTTCGGGTACTAAACTCTCCTCCAGAAAAACATGAACATAACTTCACTTTATTTAAGTCCAACCAGACATAGATTCACCAATAAGACAACTATCCCTGCTTGGGACTTGCTGAGGTTGGCCAGACAGAGCAGTTCCAAGGAAAGCATCTTAGTGCTTCCTCAATGTTTAGTGGCTTAGCCCTTGACATATATTCCAAACCAATAGGATCAACTCCATAAGAAAAGCTGAACCTTGAGCTAATCAAATTCTGAAAGAAATCCTTGAAACTCCTGGTTGACAGAAGGAAATAACTTAATCCTGAACCCCAGAGAGGCAATCCCACTGCTACGCCTAGCTTAAAAGATCAATTTCACCCAAACCCTGGAGGCATTTGGTTAGCTTATGTTTCTCCACAAGTAGAGAGGATCTTATCTTTCTCACTACCTATTCCCAGGAGTGTCTATGTATTCATGCCCCTAGGGCCTATGGTTGGAGTCAGCCATATTATGTCTGATAACAGGAGTAAGTTCTCAACTATTTTCAGTAGTCAGTGTCAACCCCCGTTATCTGGTGGGATGCCTATCAGAGTTCTAAAACTCTCCACAATGAGGCTGAGGTGGGAGTCTTAATGCACTATTTGCCTTTACCTGTCCCCCAAGGCTAGCTTTCTAGCACTGACCTTTTTGACCCATGAGCCTGTTTGGAACAACCAACTACCAGGACGGTGGCTGTACACTGTCCCCAGAACTGACCCATTTGCCTATATTTAGTGCATGGATTATTATTTCTCAGATATTTGGTTAGGGGCAATGGGATTTTCTTATGTGCTATTGCAGATTCAGAAGTTGCTACCTATGCCCATTTCCCCATACCCAAATTAGTAGGTTTGATAAACCTCTGGGTTTGTCTACATGAACCTATTTCTCTTTTCTTAAATTTTCTCAAGGTTGATGACCTATCTTCCTTCTTCTCTCTGGGTTGAGCCTTCCCACTTGAGTAGACAACATGGTTGCTGAACAGCGTACTGTATTCAAATATCTATAGAATGTGCCTCTGAAGGTAAGGGTGCTTGTTCAGATCATTTGAATAGGGCTTCTTGAGTGCCTACACCTTTCAAACCTCCTGGATTATCCCCCACTGTGCCTTGTCTTACACTTGGACAGGATCTGTGGAGCGCAGTTTATACATATCGGCAATTATCTTGTCTGAGTGTTTATCTGTAACGACCTAGCATACATAAGCTATGGCAGCTGCAACCTACACCAGTACAGGTAGCCAGGAGGCAAACTGGTAGGAACCGGCGGGGAAGGTAGTACTTGAGCTATGCAGACCTGATGGCCTGGGCTCTGGGATGAACAGAATTAACGGGCCAGATACTTAGGTACCTGGGCACACCCAGGAGTGGTGTCAGCGTACTTAGGGACCTTGGCAGGGGCAGTTACTCAGTTTGGCAGGGTAACAAGAGAAAGGTCAGAAGTGCCCATCTCTGGTGATGGAGTAGACAGGGTAACAGGGAAAAGTCATCTTCTCCGCCAGACAAGGTTACCTTACCCTCAGGCTCAGATTACCCTACCATGAGGCTCAGGGTACCCTGTCCAAAGTCCTGGGTTACCCTACCTTTCAATACGAAGTCCCTCCCGGAGTTCAGGAAAAATAACTGGAATGTTTGTCGCGCAAAGCCATGTACAATACTGGAATCAGGGGTCCCGGGGGATGCTATTGGGCGACCTACGCTGCTCTGAAGAGGCCATATATTCGAGACATTATTCTTATCATACCCCTCCAGCCCCGCCTTGAGGCCCGGACGTCAGGGGCAAACAGTTGTGGAGGTATGCACAGTCTACCAAGGAGGAATCCTTGCAGACCTCCCTGTAACACCGTATACATCACTGCTGTCCGGTCGACCGTAGGCTGTTCACAGAGTATACAACGCGGCATAGGGTGGAAGGTCGAGTACCCCCTCCAAGTTGTTCAGAGTGAAACGGACCAAAACTGGCGCAGTTAATCGGTGTTAACTATGGGGGTCCAAAAGGTCGTCCCACATGGTGCTGGGGCGACTGGCAGAGGTTTACACCTGCCAAGCGCGAAGGTGTTCGCAACGCCATAGGCTCTGGAAGGCAAGTGGAGAGACACTAAAAGCATGGTTCCTACCCCAGGTAAGGAGGATCCAAGGTGGTGGTCATAGCTAGTACCCATTGGATCACTCACGGACTGCCATATCCCGTGGAAGACACAGGAAGCCCATGACTCGTAAATAGTAGATAGAGAAACCACTCCCGGTAGCCTCCGGAGCCAAGTAGAGATCAATGGATATGGCAAGGGTGTCATAGATAGCCCAGTTCATCAGGTGCCTTGACCGTTAGCCACTGGCCAGACACCGATAGGCAGAAGCTTTCCCTCTGGCGGGTAAAATGAGAATGCACCGCAGAAACGCTAAACGCATAAGGTGAACGCTGCCTAGAGTTTGTCGACACAGGCATGCCCGAAGGGGGTGCCAGGAGGCGTGGAGGACCACCCTTAGCGGAGAAGGGTGTGCTCTAAGAGTTGGTGTAAACTGATGGTGGAGTTTCTGCCATAAGATAAAACTACCTGAACGTCTATACGAGAACTCTCCTACTCCAACCATCAATCCTCACGAGAGCTTAATTGAGTAAAGCATCAGCCTTAACGATATTCAGTTTTATGCTTTACTTTACTCTTACCTTGTTGTGAACTTTTGGCAATAAGTTTGAAGACCTTCACTGTGGTCGCAACCTGGCGATCAGTCTTCCTCAGGGTGCCCCCATCACATCATATGGTTAAGCGAGCTCTTCGCGCAACTCCTCTTGTGATTAACCGTTTCCCACTTTCAGCACGGAACTTGTGTGGATACTGGTAACCTGGTCTAGAACCTGTAGCCCAGGGTGGAAAGTGCCATGGCTACTACCGCACTTCGAACCAGAATGGAATCCAACTTGCATTCAGACCTTCACCGTGATGAGAACTGCGCCAACACGTTTCGTGCATCGCTTTTTGCCGATGTTCGCTGTATTGACTGGGACAGCCGTCAGTTACCCTTGGAGGCCGCCTCTATTTGGTTACCTGTTGACTGTCTTAATCTTCTTATTCCAGACCCTCGCGCTGCGGCAGTCTTGTTTTTCCAAGACCACACCCCTGTCCACAACACGACCCATCGCCCGCCGCAAGGGGTTGCCTTAATTGAGTTCTCCTGCCAGTTCGTTGAACCTTACATCATCCGGGAGGTATCCAAGTCCCTTGAGGATACAGGAGAAGGGAACTGAGGAACTGCAACACCCAGCAGCAGCAGTTGTTGCGAACACAGATCACTACCGCAGGGGTGGAATGGATGAAAGTGTAGCAGGAGGCATACCTGCAGATGATAAGGGATCAGCATGCATTGATGACTCGGATGGTAGCATTGGAAAGGGCTTTTGAAGAAGGGTATAGTATTGATGCTGAGAATGATGTACTGATGCTAGAGACTGCGCCCCCACTCTTGCTCGTCCATGCCAAGCCCCTGAACTTTGCCATGAAATTGGCCACGAGAGCTAGAGACAACGTACAGACCGTGTACCAGAGCCCAATCGGTATACAGATGTAGGAAAGCCTGAAAGGTGACATCTACAGCTATACCCCCTCCTTCCCAAGAGCATCTACAGGCTTCCTGTCGGTCCCCCCCTTAATCGGGCACAGTCGTTCAGGCAGCCCTACAGTTGGGCCAACTGATAGACATTGAGTCAGAAAAAGGACGTCCAAGCCGAAGGGTATTGCAGCCACGGACATGCCTGACCCTACTCCTCCACCGACTCCAGCTCCTATTATTCTGCCCACAACACAGTTAGCTGCAACTCCTATACCCCCTAAAGTCGCCCCAAGACCCATGCCTCAGCCAGTTTTGCTGCCTGCTCCCGATACTTTTCCTGCCACAGCCTTCCTACTAGCAGTATCAGCTACCCCAGAGTTCCAGCCACTGCATGTGGCATCACCTGGGTTCTTTGAACAGGTAAGACACCAAGAAGAGCGAACCCATATGGCTCCATCTGGAGAGGCTCCAATCCCAGGACCTGGGACATCTGCTTGCTCCGTTCCTGGGGCACCGGTCATTCCCTTGGTGCCCTGGAAACGAAGTCTTCCCTCCGGTGTCCCCACCATCACAAGTGGCTATTCGGACAGCCAAGAGGAGTTCTGTCTGTCGGCTGGTAAGTCAGACAAAACCCTAAGGGCGTGGATTCATTACCACTCCTATAGGTGTAAGAAGGGACCACAGACCCCGGTAAGGCACAGAACAATGCAGAAGGACGGAGGTGGAGAAGGGACATGCGGGTATTGTGGGTTATGGAGGCATGCTGGCCCCCTGATGCAGCCCCGGAGTTGTCCAGATTTGCAGCCATTTCCGCAGACAACACAGGGGGCACCTAAGCAAACTCATCAGTGTAGGCGATGCCCTGTTCCACCACCGGCATCAGTCCCATCAGGGGCTAACCCCCCCAAGGTTGGGAATCAAGATGGCCTGGAGGAACCGCTTGATGGGCATGATAGACCAGGGGAGACCTCAGATGAAACTGCCACGGGTAGTGGGGAGGGAAATGTAGCACCGGGCGGTGGTGCAGCGGGAGGGGGAGGAGACCCAGGGGACTTTGACCACAATAGTTCAGATAATAATGATACCGCTTCTCTCCCCGATTTAACCCACGTCCCCAGCACTCGCAAGGATAACTGGAGCAGCGAGAAGACATGACGGTGGGACCACTGGGCCAAGAGGCTTGTGAAAGCCCTGAGCGGCAGTGGTTCAGCTTCTAGGCTTATACCAAGATACCGGTAGAAGAAGCCGCAAAACCTGCGTGGTATCCCTACATCCAGGGCCAATGTGTCGGAACTTACGAGCTCCAGGACCTGGGTAGAGGTCAAATTCGCATACTTTACGGATTGGAAGTTAACCGATAAGGATAAGGTAACCTTGCTAATTCCCGTTCTTCAAGACTCAGCTAGGGCATGGTATCTGGAGTTGTATGGGCACAATAACAACAGAGCCCGCAAGTGCACAGGCATTCCTGTAAAGGATAGCAACCCCTTATAGACATGGAAAGGGTTCCGAGAATGGCTGGAACAAAGTTTCGGTGGAGACCAGGCCGAGCGAGATCGATCCCTTCTTGAGTGGCGAGACCTTGTGATGAAGCCACACCATATTAATGAGTGCCTGGACAAGATAATTGATTATATGTATAAGTTTAGCTATACAGATCCAGTGAAGGTATGAGACAAGGTTCGATCAGGCATCATGCAAGAGGTTTGGAATGCGTGGGCACTCGAGCAGCCACACCCGACCGACCTAAACGAGTATCTTGATCTTCTCCCAAGGGTTGGGCACACCCTGGAGGACAACAACCTATTTAGTAACAGTGTCATCCACCCCACCCCCTAGTCGCAGCCCGCAGGTAAGATGGTGGATAGATCCTTGACATCTGGCAGGTTCTAGAAGAAGGAAAAAGGTTCGCGCAGACAGAACCAGAGGTCTGCGAAAGCTACTAATTTCAACACGTGGAAACAGGCAAAGCCGGCGATTTTGGACTATATAGTAGTGCATAAGGAAATCCCGTTGCCTTTGACCGAACGCCGGGGAAGCACAACCAGTGCACCAAGTGTAGGCAAACAGGTCACTTCTGGAGAATGTGTACTGCCACGGCCCCAGTTGTTGGTTTATCCAAACCGGCTCGTGGGGTGAAATGGTCAGCCCGGCAAGCCAGGCCACAGGAACGGACAAGCGACTAAAGTGCATTGCAGCGCCCCCTTCGGCTTCCTCCTTAAAGATACCTGAAGTCCGACAGGCATCACCTCAGATCATAGAGGTTGATACTGAAGGCTCGGAATAGGCAAGAACCCATTCTGCTTAATATGTAACCTTATTAACCCTTATCCATAGACCCCTGAGGGATGGATGGACAGGAGCCATGGGGGTGGCTTTGGTGATGGGGAAGTATCCCTCTACTGCATAAACGACCCGGATACTGACTACACCCAGGTGGTATGGGCAGGTAGATGTTGCGTGCCACGCACGGTGCACGGGGCTATCTCTCCTTTGTTGAGTTTCCGGTTATTTCTTTTCTTCTAGTTAAACGCATTTCTTTGAGGATTCTCTTAGCTCTCGGGGTAGGTCATAGGACATTATTTCGGTTGAGGCTGGGTGAGGTCTTGCCAGAGGAGGCGCTTGAGGTTGGGGAAGCAAGGATGCTTCGCTTAGAACCTGTTTGACAGGGGACTTCTACCCACCTCAGGGGAAATTGTTATGTTTAGTACAAGCAGAATTGGTTCAGGCTGGACTTGATGAAATAAACCGGGCCATTTTCACGTTTTCCTGAGGAGGGTTAAGTACACGAAATCATGCTAATATCATGGTAAACACCCTAGCTATTGCTAAAGATGAATCGCAATCCCTTAATGTTTACTGACCTGTTGTGGACGCTCCTGTGTCGAAAGGCAAGAGACTAAAAGATTCACCAAGCCAAGATGCGTAGGTCCCCAAGACCAGGGAAGAGGTAGAAGTGTGACAACATGCCTGGTCATGCCAAGTCTAATCACCTGTGGGTAAAGTTTGACTGGAAGATAGGAGGTAGACAGGTAAGCTCGGAAGCCCTGCTGCTACTCGATAGTCGAGCTACGGGGCTGGTGCTTAGTTGCTGATGGGTCCAGCAGACTCCGGCACCTTGTCTATGACGAAAGGTACACATTCCGATAAGCTACATAAGCGGTAATCACATTCCGGGATCAGGTCTCCACTACACCAGATCATTGGAGTTGAAAATAGGTGACCACCATAACTAGATGCGCTTTGAAGTCGCGGATATGCCAGAGACTAAGGTGGATGGGTACCTACCTATGTCTTGGTTGAAGGACCATAACCCTGACATAGATTGGAAGACTGGATCACTAAGCTGGCATGCAGATTTCTGCAAGGCTAGTTGCCTAGCAGAGCAGGGGCGGTTAGTGTTCATGACTGATGAAGAGTTACTAGCCATAGATCCTAGTAATGTGGGCCTGTTGGCAATTGTTCAATTTTCCGATGGGGAAGGTGCCGATATTACGATTAAGCTACTCCATGAGTATAAGGACTATGGGGATATCTGCAGTCAAGAACAGATTGCGACGCTGCCGGAGCACTCAAAGTAGGACCAGACAATTAAGTTAGAACCCCGGACTGAACCTCGGTTTGGGCCTGTCTATCCGTTATCGGAAAAGGATCTTAAGGCACTCACTGAATGTCTCAATGAGATGCTAGCAACAGGAAAGGTGTGGCGATCCAGTTCTTCGGCAGCAGCCCCTATCCTCTTTGTGCCAAACCCGGATGGTACATTAAGACTGGTAATAGATTACGGAGGGCGGAACAAAATCACCGTTAACAGTAACTATCCTCTGCCATTGATGCATGAACTACGAGATAGGTTAGGAAAAGCCACTGTGTTCCCCAAGTTGGACTGGAAGAATGGCTACTACCTTCTGAGGACGGCAGAAGGTGAGGAATGGGAGACGTCCTTCCACTGCAGATATGGACTTCATGCATACATGGTCATGCCGTTGGGGTTATATAACCCTCTGGCAACTTTCCAGACTATGATAAAGGAGGTGTTTCGGGACCTCCTGAATGAAGGAGTCATTGCGTACATGGATGACATCCAGACCTACTCGGAAACTATGTAAGAGGATGTCACAATGGTGACACGTGTGATGCAGAAATTGCAGAAAGCCAGCCTATGTGTAAGCATGAAGAAGTCCAGTTTCTGCCAATGGGAGTTTGAACTCGACGGATACAAGATTCGCGATATGGGGATCTCTATGTTATCGGAGAAGGTGCAAACAATCAGGGATTGGGCTCCTCTGACATGTGTCGTCGACGTTCCAAGCTTTACGGGCTTTGCCAACTTCTATTGACAGTTCATAGAAGCTTTTAGCAGAATATCGAAAGCTCTGACCGACTTGACAAAGAAGGATGTCCGATGGGAATGTACCGCTGCATGTGCGCAGGCCTTCCACCATTAGAAGCCAGCGTTTACATCCAAACCTATTCTAGCACATTTTGACCCTGAACGAACAATGCGGCTGGAAACCGATGCTAGTAACTTTCCATTAGTAGCCGATCTCTCCCAATGTTGTGAATATCAGAGATGGCATCCAGTGGCATACCATAGGTGGAAGTTTCATGCAGCAGAGATGAATTATATTGTCCATGACATGAAAATGACTGCTATCGTGACGGTATTCAAGGAATGCGATCATCGGCTACACTGGGTAACGGACCAATTGGTAATCTATACCGATCATCAGAACTTGGAGTACATTAATAGCACCAAGGTCCTGAACCAAAGGCAGCACCGCTGACCTGGGTGCCTGCAACCATTTAAGTTCAAGGTAGTTTACCGAGAGGGATGGTTGAATGAGAAGGCGGATCCTTTGTCACGGTGTAGGGACTACCGCCCTGAAGTGGGGAGTGACTTTCAGCAACCAATGTTTTTTTGCCCTGGACAGTGGGCGGGGAGACAGAAACAGGACATCTTGCGACCACCAGTGTTGCAGATGTGCCATGGATTTCGCCTCCAGTCTTCCTTTTTGGACCAGCTATGGGTAGCGATAGAGGAAGACCAGGAATATTTATGAATACTGCAGGCAACGGCTGCCGGGAACAAACAGGTCGACTGACTATCTAGGACGGAAAAGGTCTTACTCCAGTACAAGAACACATGGTACGTTCACAGGTGTCAGAATCTGAAGCAGACAATCACGGAGGTGGAACATAACTCCCGCATTGCGCAACACTTCAGAACTTACAAGACCATTGACAGGGTTAGGGCTAACTTCAATTGGCCTAAGATGGACGAGCACATTTACGACTATGTGCGGATATGTGATGCCTGGCAAAGCAATAAGTCCATCATGCACAAGAAGTACAGTCTGCTGGAACCTATTGATGTTCCTATGCGACCCCAGACAGGGATTTCAATCGAGTGCATTGTAGCACTGCCAGAGTCTGAAGGGTATAACAAGATCTGGGTCCTTGTAGACAGATTCTGGAAAATGGTACATTTCATACTCCAGACCACTGTGGTACTGATCAAGGAGCTTGCCTTGATATTCCAGAAGGGAGTTTGGCTCCAACATGGACTCCCAGAGTCAACCATCGCTGGCCTAGATAGCCGATTCATATCCAGGTTCCGGATGAGTCAGATGCACTTGTTCCAAGTCATACTAAATGTGACGCCTGCATGCCATCCTGAGACTGATGGGCAAACCGGGAGGGTTAATCAGATGCCAGAGCTGTACTTCCGTATTACTGTTCCTACCGACAGGATGATTGGGATTCGCTACTACCTCTTGCAGAGTGTGCATACAACACCTGCATATCAGAATCCACTATGTTGTCACTGTTTAAGTTCAATTATGTGTTCAACCGACAAACAAACTAGTCCGGTGTCATGTCTGATAATCAAGGAATACACTCTAGCAGTGAACTCTTGGTTGGGGAATGGGAAGGAATCTGGCAAGAGATTCGAGAAATGATTCAACAGACACGGGAAAGGCAACGAAAATGTCATGACGAGAACAGGTTGCCATCACCGCACTATGTTACCTGGGAGGATATGGCCGCGAGGCGGGCAAAGAAAGTGCAGCATCTGATGTTAAACCAGAAGAACACGCACATGAAACATGCGATGGAGAAGCTGGACCACCGCATGTTTGGCCCTTTTGTGATCAAATGCCAGGTGTGTACCTGAACGTAGGAACTCCAGCTGCCTACCAGATGTAGCATCCACCCAGTTTTCAATGTCATGGTGCTCGAACCATATCGCGAGGATCCCGGATCCGGCAGGATCAAGGAGGTCCCTCCCCCAGAACTTGTCGACAATGAGGCAAGTTACATTATCAAAGCTTTCGTGGACCGCCACTGGTACGGTGGAGCAAACGGGGAGTTTCCCTTGCACTTTGTTCAGTACCTGGTGTTATGGGAAGGCTACCAGGCTGAGGAGCATTCATGGGAGCCCTATGAGATGCTAGAAGGGACAGGCTTGCAGGCCATCTTGGATTTCCACCAAAGATATCTGTCCAAGCTCAGGGACCATAGAGTCTTAGAGAAAGGGAGTCGGGGAAATAAGAGACGATGCAGACCGTCTGGGTTGGACCGTGGAGAAGTGGGGAGTGATGAAAGGACCCAGCATACATGACCTATGGCAGCCGGAACCAACACCCACACAGGTAGCCAGGAGGGGAACTATAGGAACTGGCAGGCAAGATAGTCCTTGACCTATGAAGACCCAATGGCCTGGGCTGCGAGATGAATGGAACCAGCTGGCCAGATACTTAGGTACCTGGGCACACCAGGTAGTGGTGTGAACATACCTAGAGACCTCTGAAGGGGCAGTCACTCAGTTAGGCTGGGTAACTGGAAAAAGGTCATAAGTGTCTATCTCTAGTAACGGAGTAGACAGTATAACAGGGAAAGGTCAACTGGTCCACCGGAGAAGGTTACCTTACTCTCAGGCTCAGGTTACCCTGCCATGAGGCTCAGGTTACCCTGTTCAAAGGCCTGAGTTACGCGACCTGTCAACACGAAGTCCCTCGGGGAGTTCGGGAAAAATGTGCGGAATGTTTGTCATGGGAAGCCATGGATAATACTGGTATCTGGGATCCCGGGACATGCCATTGGGAGAGCATCGCAGCTCCGAAGAAGCTGTAAATTGGAGACATTTTAACTATCATAACCCTCCGGCCTGGCCTTGAGGCCCGGACATCATGGGCAAACGCTGGTGTAGTTGTGTGCAGTATAGCAAAGGGGAATCTTTGGGGACCTGCTAACAATGCTGTATACATTGCTGCTATCTGGTCGACTGCAGGCTGTTCGCAGGATATGTGAGGGGTTATAGGGTGGGAGGTGGAGTACCACCTTCAAGTTGTTTAGAGTAAAACGGACCAAAACCGACGGTGTTAACATCTGTTAACTGTGGGGGTCCCACAGGTAGACCTGGGTGGTGCCGGGGCGACTGCAAGGCTTTTACACACACCCCGCCCGAAATTATCCCCAATGCCATTGGCTCTGCAAGGGAAGTGGAGAGATGCTTAAAGCATAATTCCTGCCGCAGGTAAGATGGATCAGAGGTAGTGGTCATGGGTAGCGCCTATTGGATCATTCGCGGACTACCGTATCCCATGAAAGACACCGGAAGCCTGCGACTCGTAAATAGTACATAGATAAACCGCTCACGGTACCTTACAGAGCCACGTAGAGATCAAGGCATATGGGAAGGGTGTCACAGCCAGTCCAGTTCATCCGCTGTCTTGACTGTTAGCCACTAGGAAGATACTGATGCAAAGAGGTTTTCCCTGCGGGGGGCAAAATGGCAATGCACCACAGGAACGATAACCGCGTCAGGTGAATGCCCAATAGAGTGTGTCAACACATGCATGCCCGAAGAGGGTGCCAGGAGACATGTCAGACCACCCTTTGTGGAGAAGGGTCTGCTCGCACAGTGGCAGTAAACTGATGGAGGAGTTTACGGTATAAGATAAAACTACTTGAAAGTTTATGCGAGAACTTTCCTACTCTAACGATCAATCCTCTCGAGACCTTAATTGAGTGAAGCATCAGGCTTAATGATATTAAGTTTTACCGCTTACTTTACTCTTACATTGGTGCGAACCTTTGGCGATAAGTTTGCAGTCGTTCGGTGGGGTTGCAACCTTGGGATCTGTCTTCCTAGGTGTACCCCTGTTACATCCTCAAGGTCAGGTAGTTTTCTAACCAAGTCGTGCTTTCCAAGGAGAGATCTGTCTTGCCCAGCTTTGTTGCTACCAAAGTTTCACTCTAGTTGTTCATGAAAACCATTTCAGGTTTGCAAGAGGTTACTATCCTTAAGAAGAATCCTAGTATGCTTGCCAGCTTCCCTTGTTAATATACCCATTCAATTCTAGGTATGAGGCATGAGCAAAATTCTCTGAATGCGGGCTTATCAAGTGTATCTTATCCCTGTCGGTTAGCCTACAATCTATAAAGTATTTAAACTTGACCTCTGCCAAAGTTAGAAAGCTTATGAGTTCAGTGATTCTACTCTGAAATAAGGGTATGCCACACCTCTTTTCTAGCTTCTTTTAGCAATATTTTACAACAGGGCTAGAAGCTGAACTGGTACTATGTACGACTCTCGATAGCCTCTTGGCCTGATAATCAAAGCATCTCTTATTTGCATAGCTCTAGTCCTCCTGTTGAACTCTCAGGAAAGAGGTTATGTCAGATAAGGAATTGCCACCGTTAGTACTATTACTACTATCATGATCACAATCACTCGGATTACCTCTAGCCATAGTCACACCACCGGTAGGTTACCAGTTGGCACCCGCACTACCTATGGCATTCCTGCCTTCAGTCTCGCCCCGTCAATTGTGACTATGAAACTGTTCTTCTAATTCACTTTGGTTCTTGCCCTGAGAGGTACCACCCTCTCAGGATAGAGGGGTCATGGGGTGAGCATATGGCTTACCACAACCTGTGAGTCTTTGGTTTGGTACAGCTGCACCTATTGAGGCAGACTCATGGAGTTCTGCATGAGTGTCGAGCCCTATTGGTGGTCCCACAGGCTTCCATAACCTATAGTATCACTATTTGAGTATATTATCTCTTTCTCTACCTGTCAAATACACCACCACAGGGTGGGCCCCGTTATTCCTTCTCTATACGTAGTCCTGTATCTATGGCATTCAAGTTTCTTTATGCCTACAGGCCATGAAACAATAATCAGATTTGCTATCATGATCACCGCTTGATATGGTAGGGCCACCAACAGGCCCACCAGGCATGGTTCAGGTAGTATAGACTACTGATACACATGGCACACCAGGGGAAGTGGTTCGCTGAACTGGAATAGGGGTCCTGGGCCAAGATGTTACAGGATTTGGATCACCAAAGAGTCAGGTCAGACATTTTACCATTGTGCGAAACAATAGAGAGCCTAAACTCCAGAAGGGTATGGGCAGGCCTGGTAGAGCTATTTGTAGCCTATGTGTGAGGGTTGGGGCAGGTTCAAGGGTTGGTATTGGGACAGAGTAAGGTGTTGGCCTTCGGCCAAAAACTGGAGATACAAGTGTCTGACTCACAGAGGCATTTGCAGAATTGGGAGAAGCAGGTGGAGGATAGAGTTTTAGATCAGTGGTATCAAGTGCCCTGATCTCTTTCAGTTCGGATGCCTATTTCTTTACTCTCTTACCATTGGTAGGACCGATTGAGAGACTACCCAACTGACTCCATGCAATTGAGAAAAGGACTGGAGAAAGCTAGTAGATCCTCTCATAAAAGATGGTTTGTAGGAATAGTCATCCTTCTGTACACTTTCTAAGATTCAAATATCAACAGTGCTTAAGCACATATACAACTTCCTATTATGGGCCTGCCAGGCTTGTTATATCACGAAATTACTAGACATGGCATACACCTAACAGAGAGGGGTTATGGACTCTACCATTAGCACAACATTGGCAACATCAATATCATACCCTCCTGTGAATCTTCTCCCCAGGGTGCTCCCCTGCTGTCTCTGCATCTTCTAATTCTGTAGTATTTTGAGTTACACTAGTTGTTGTACCTTTATCCATTGAACTGCTGCTCTTATGATCTGCAATTTCAAAACCTTCTGCCATTTGTTATTTAAACATCCCATTTCCTTCTGTGCTTTTCTATCAGAATATGCAAACTCTTGAATAATATATAGTTTGACCAAGTCCTGCGGGAGTTTGCCATATAATACTCTATGAGCGGGTAGAGCAACTACATTGTATGCAAGCTCAGAGTTCTGCCAGAAGGAGAGAGACTTAGCATGTGTGTCTGTAAGTATAAGAACAACACATTTATAAGGTATTGTAATAGGGGCCACTTCAATCAAGCCTCTTTGACCTTCCCATCCAATACCATACATATCCATAAAAACTAAGGCTCACCAGGTGGCAGCTCCCTAAGGTCAGACAGGAGCCCAGAACCTATTTCCAAGTCAGAGTCAGGGTCTATACAAGATTGAAGTCATGTACTGGCCCTTACTCTTTCTATCTAGGACTACTTGTTCTAGACAAGATTACTAGTATTCATGTATGGTAAGTGCCTAAGGTTGAAACCATTAATCAGGAGAGGAGTTAAGAGAGGAAGTCATTTAACAATACACTGTAATAGGGGCACTCTAAGGGAGATGGATTCCATGTTTCGCATAATATCAAACAACTTCAAACTTATCACCTAATGTTTACACACAATGCAAGAGTAAAGTATACAGTAAAACCTAATATCATTAAGCCAAATGCTTCACTCAATTAACGTCTTGAGAGGTTGGTGATTGTGTTAGAGTAGGAGAGTTCTTGCATAGATTTGAGTAGCCACAATTTATGCCAGAAACTCTCTCATCGGTTTCCTCCAACACTCTCAGTACAGTCTTTTCGACCAAGTATTGTTTCGCACTTCTTCAGCATTCCCATGAGTATGTATATATTTATACACTCTAGTTAGTAATCTCCTTATGCAGCTTAGTTTCTGCAGTGAGTTTCAATTACAGCCACCAGAGTGAAAACTTCTTCCTATTAGGGTCTTACCCATGGCTAACTATCAAGATGTCAGGCAGAGCCTACTGAAATATGAATACTTTTCCATGTGCATTTCATCTATTCAAGTCCCAGTTGGCTCCCCTGGTCTGTGTATTCTATGAACTTCTATCTAGCTAAGGGTCTACTGAGAATCCTATAGTGAGGGGTCTTGTGTAGTGAATTAATGCGTAATACTCATTATGACCATGCCTGAAACCACCTGAGTAGTAATAAGAATTATGCTTTTGGTATTCTTAAACTTCTATTACAAAGGGTATGATATAGGGATATCCTTAGGCTTGATAGGTATAAAACTCTACTGGTTATCCTGGATACCACCTGGGACTACCCCAAGACCCCTGATAGTTAGCCTCCACTATCCCCATCAATTCTGGTCCATTTTACTCTAAACAAGTGGGAGAAAGTATTTCACCTTCTCACATACTTGTCTCAAATAACCTGTGAATAGCTTAAGATCGTGTGGAGAGCAACAGCATATATGGTATTATGGATGGATCTCGAAAAGTCCTCTTTTGCTAGATTGAACCTGACTGCACCATAATTCGTGCAGGATGTCACGAACTACAGCTGAGCCCAGACGGGTTATGTGCCCTATTGAGAAGCAGGCCGAGGGGGTTGGGCGGAAGAAAGGTGCCTATAAGGAACCAAAAGACCATGATTTTGTAAATGAAAGGTATCAGCCAGTCCCACCAGGGGTCAGGTTAAAGCACAAAAAGAAGACCTTCTTGAAAAGACAATGGCCCAAGAAATTCAGGCCATTGGGAAAAGTAATTACCTATCAATAATAGCCACAGTGCAGGTATTTGATCTGCTTAAATGAACTCACGTATATTGGTTAAAAGGTAAAAGAGTTTCACATTTGACTGCCCATATGGAGCAACAACTCCTGACACTGGTAGAGGAAAAGACAATGGCGCAATAGATAAAATGGTTGGATGATTGAGGGCTTCTATCCTGGTTGGATATGTTGAAGCGAATAACCAAGATAATAGTAGGGAAGAAGAAACAGAATCTTATTGGTACCATAGCAGGAAAATGATAGATGACCCACTTCTTCAATCGGCATTCCAATATTGCCTGCAAGTATGGTAGCAATCTAGATTGTCAACCTGCCTATACAAGCAATCTGGGCAAGATCAAGAACTACTTTTACAAGTTTAATCATATTCGAATAGTCTATAACCTACAAGCCTGTAATGTTTACGACATCAATAAGAAGGGATTAGTGATGTGTATGTCCATAAGAACTAAGGTAGTAACAAGAGGTAGAAGGTAGAATCTAAGAGTGAATCATAAGGGAGAAAGGGAGCTCAAAATAGACTTGGAGAAAATATCAAGAGATAGTGCTTTGATGTCTCCATTTTTAATTTTTGAAGTCAAAGGGGGCTATTCAATAGGATAGTATATAAGGCTTGCTAATTCTAATATACTTTTAACCTACTTAATTAAGAGATGGTCTAACAACTCTCGCAGTTACGAATATATCCCCTATCACTTTATCAAATTTGCCTATACTCCATCAATCTCCTGATCCTCTGTCTCCATTGCAACTCTGGTCCTTGAAATTTATTTCCTAATTGGGAACAACTCAACACCAGAGAACTATCATCACAATTACGGGTCTCGCACCACCTGTCTGGGGGGTACTAGGCTACTCCTCTTCCTCTCTCGCTTGGCCAGGCATTGCCTATGGCCCTTAATACCCTTCCTCCAGAGTTAATCCTCTTGGGCATACTCCCTTCTATTTGGGGCCGCCTGGCAGTGGTCTCCCACCTATACTTCTCCACTTTCCCCCACCACTGCCTTAGGTGTCGGCCCATGGTCGGTGGGCCAGTCAGCGGCCTGGGTGTCACATTCGCGCGGTTGGACTTCTCTCTGCTTGGGCATGAGGTTTGTGGCCACTTGTTGTTCCCTGGGTCCCATACTTCTCCCTTGCTGCCTCGTTGCTCCCCTCCTTCTGGATCAGCTGGCACCCTACTGCCATCCCCTGACTTCCACCATGGGTACATCTTCTTTGTGATCGTGGCCCCTACTGCTCGAGGTACCGGCCTGAGGTATCTTTACAAACTTGGGCTCTGACAGCGCGAGTGCCATCCGCCTTCTTATCGTTTCGCTCAGGTGTGGCATACCCCGCCTTGCCACACCTCTACCTGCCACGGCCGTCCCCCTGACTCAGCCCGCCTGCAGGAGATCATTCAGGCCTACCGGCCAGGATCCTTCCATAGGTTCGACCATGGAATTGCCATTTCTGCATCTGGCCATTAGGGCACCTTTTACGTGAAATTCCATTTCTTGTTTTCAGACGTCGCCAGTGGGGTTCTTTGTAGCTTCTTGCTCTTCCTGTTGCTTGGGTTTCCTTGGTTTGTCTTGTAGCTGTCTGGGGGCCTGGGCGGTGGGGAGGGATCATGTGGTTGGTCCCAGACCAGAGGGACTCGGGGCGCTTTTTCCCTGGGGGTCAGGGGGGTGTTTTTGAAATTAAGCCTTTTTGTCCATCACACCGCGAGGTGCATATGCATTTTTGTGCACTAAGCAATAAACATATAGGTTAAAAAAAAAAAAAAAAAAAAAAAAAAAAAAGAAAAAGAGGATTCCACCAACCTCCTACCATAGGCGTCTCATTATTCCCGAAGGCTGCTCTTCCCACATCAACCGGGATTTTCGTATGTTCTCTTTAGAACACAATACAATTCTCCTCCGTCCTTCAGACCATTCCATCGATTTGCTGCGACCTCTGGTTGATGCAGTTTTTAGCCTGCTCTAGTACTTTTATCGGCTTGCACTTGCTTCTTTCTCTTAGTACCAAGGATGCTGAATTGATACAGGAGTTTTTTGACTGTTATTAAAAAAGACAGGCATACAGGCAATCATCTTCAATAACATTCTGGGAGGATTTCGCGTATGTGGATTGATTTCCATCTGCCCTAGGATTGTTCTTAACAAACTTCAATTTTCGACTGCCCTTCTAGTAGAACTACAGACAACCGAAACCCCAGTACCCCTTCCCAGCAACCCTAAACTTCACATAAAAGTACAGATTCCCACTAAGAAACTAGTAAACCACTAGCTATGGTTGTAAAAGTCTCAGAGGGGAAACCATGGAGGTTGATATCCTGATTAAGAGAGTTAGGAGATATGGCTTTATCAAACATCCAAATTGGGAAAGAATACCACCAGATGAAAGAACGAAAGGTGATTTCAGTTACTCTCAAAGCTGATAGATGTCGTCTAATGACCACTTGAGTCATTAAAGGTTCTGAGGCAATGCGTTTTTATCAAATGTATGATAAACTTGACTCTGAAAAGTGGCTTTAAAATGCAAGGAAAACCACCATGCATACCTCAAAAAACAGAAAAAAGATTCAAATCACTACAACCTATATCCATCAGCATCAGGTTACCTTTGTATCACTCTTCTCTTCACCCGTTTTTGCTTCTTCCTTTTCTGAATGTATAAATGTTATTAGTACTAGTGATATATCTAAATTCTCTATCACCTTACCTACTCTACCACCCTACCACTTCTGTCAACCACTATCTATTGTCCCTCTAGGTACTCCTACAAACTGGCCATTACCTACTACTGTTTTTCATATAATGTTATAAAATTCTCAATGTTGAAATTCTTTCTTTCTTTCTTATTATCTTTTTCCATTAAATCTCTTCTTTTTTCTTGATTTTCACTACCTATTCCTTCTTTTTTCACACCAATCTGCCTTGGAATGGTTCTTCTACCCCTTCTGTATTGATGTCTTTTTGTTTGATTCTATTTGGTTTAGAATTAGTCAACTTGTCATCTTGTTTAGTGCTCTCCTCAGTTGTCTCACTTCTATGTCCAGTTCTGCTTTGCCTTTGGTGACGTTGAACAGAAATAATATCTCCAGGAGACAGCTTCTTTAGAGATTTATAGTCGAAGCAATAGTGTCATGGTGAATCCTAGACTTGGGGATCATATACAGTTTCACATAACAAAGATAGCTGTCAACTTTCCCAAAGTCCCTACAGGACTTTAAGGTTTGAGGTAGGGTAACTCAGCACCCTTGGTAGGGTAACCCGACTGTCATGGCAGGGTAACCTGACACCCAAGGTAGGGTAATCCTACCTGGATGCTATGGTAACTTGATCCTATTACCCTCCTTACTCCACTAGTAGAGTTAGAGACTTGTATCCTTTCTCCAGTTATTCTATCTACTAGAGCAATTCCCTTGCCCAAGGTCCCCAAGTATACTGACATTGGGGGAATTGCTGAGTCCTGTATGCTCCTGTACCTATCTAGATAGCATCCTTTCACTTGACTCACTTAATCGATTTCTGAAGGTTATCCCTCTGCTCTTTTATTTGTTCCATCTCATATCCGCATTGTAGCTACATGGCCACTCTGGGTCTCTAGCCTAGTGCATAGAGTAAAACTGTTCTACTTGGTAATCTTCCCTAATTTATTAATAGGTCTGTTGAAATTATTACAATCTGGTCTGTTTGCCTATTACTATTACAGTTTCCCACTACTTGTTGTACTTGCGACAGCTAATGACTTTCGTCTTCTCCTTCCAAACTACGCTACCCTGTGTCCAAGAGCTCTTCCCATCTCTTGGCCCTATCTCAGTATTCTCATATAACAATTGGTTTCTTACCAGTATTGAGGGTATTGGGCTTCCTCTTGCTAACTGGATCTATCTGGCGGATAGGTTCTTGAGTCTCTGGTTCATCCACCCAGGGGAAAGGTTTGCAGTGTAAAGGTTTTTGTATTGTAAACAACGTGAAGCAGTAGATAGGAAGTAACAGTAGATGATTGCATAAAGGGCTAACCCATATGTGAAAAATGGGCCTTTATATAGGCCTGTTCCCATAACTCTAATCCTGCCCTGATCCTCAGGCATAGTCCGGTGCGAAACCATTCATAACATTCTATAACCCAATCGTGTTCTGTGCGGAAAACATAAAACATCCTATGAACTCTAACTGATATTATGTGTAAAAATATAAATTAAATGCAATATAAATCAAACACCTAAACAAGCGAGACGACCTATGAACCAGGTCACGGGCAAAATATAGATGCATCTGCCTTGGCAGTAAGCCTTACCGGCTAGCCTAGACTCTCGCTATAACATCAACCATCCATTATGTCTGAAATATAATCAAACACAAATGAGCGCCATGACCTACTAATGAGGTCATGTGCGTGAACACAATTTAAACATAAACAAGTCCCATTACCTGCCAATGATGTCATGTGCATGAAAGAATAACTTAACTGCATGATCTGTAAATGAGATCATATGTGAAACCCGTTTCTTGCTTTAGTCGGCTGGGTAGCGCTCCTCTAGCCAGATAGTGACATTAGCTCCCCTCTCCTACCAGCCTGAGTCCGATCAGGCTAATGCCTCCCTTCACCATCCACCGCCTCCAACATCTGGTGGGCCGTCTTGCTTATCCACCCTTTTGTTTCTCGGAAGACCAATTCCATGCTCCTGATTCTGCTCTCCTTTCTCCTCATTGCTTCTTGAAGCGAGCTGACCTTCTGTTCAACCAGCACTGCCCTCACTCTTTCTGCCATTGCCTCTCCTTCCAATGGCACTCTTTGTCCCCGCCCTACTTCTTCCCCTTTCCTAGTTCCCTGATTTCCGTCTGCAGGGTCTCTTCCTGATCTGCCTTGTCTGCCGCTACCCTCTGTAGGCCTTCCAGGGAATTGGCTGCAGTTGTGGTCATACCCAGTTCTTGGTTCCCACTATGGCTTTGCTGGGATTTTCTTTGCATTATAGTTGTCTTTTGTTTTTTCTGCCCCCCCTCTCGCTTCGCTTCATCCTAGAAGCAGGTTCTGGGTATTCGACCAATGCTACTGGCTGCAGCTATAGTAAGTCCAAGAGGCTGGTCTTTGGTTCAGTGAGGTGGCTTCAGCACGGCCAGCAGCCAGAGCCGAACTTGTCACTCATATGCACTTTGTACTCATCGTTGAAGCATCCTGTGAAGGATACTAGCTTGTGTTCTTTCTCTTGTTCTGTAAGTTGTGGTAGTGGCCTGTCCGTTACCTGCGCCCATTTGTCATTGCTGCACTCTTTCTGAACCGTTGGTTCATGCCCTGGGCTTGTTGGCATAATGTTCACAGAATCCTGCAATTGCTTCGTGTGCATGGTTAAAGTTTGTGGCATAGCATCACTCTTCATAGTGGTCTGGCCGGTAATCAGTCCACTTTGCACGGTACAGAAGCCAGGCATAGTGCGTGCTGTAGTTGATCATCCTGCGTAGTTCGTATTCGGCTTCTCTGTCTATGGGAATAGGCCAAGGAGGAAGTTTCTTCTGTAAGGGAAATGTGTTTTCTTGGTATGGTTCAAGGAGACTGGTGTAGAATGTTAGATGAGTTTATTTCATCGAGGGGCAGAGGTCAAGTTTATATACACCTGATCTGAACAGTTCAGTAATGTGGAACAGTCCCAGTTTCTTGTTGTCCAGCATCTTTGAAGGTGCTGCGGTCTGGATATTGCATGGTAGCAACAACACCTTGTCGCTGACGGCGAGGATCACATCTGGGTTATGGTGCTTATTGTTCTTTTCCTTCTGGCTCATCTGTGCTAGAGCCATGTCTGCTGGTAGGATATTGTGTATCTTTGTCATGCTATTGGCTTGGGCTGTCTCTCTCGGTACTTGATATTGTAGCAGATTGAATGATACGTCATATAGATAATTTACAATGAAACCTGTCATTTTTTATTATATCTTGTCATCCATTGTTGCATGTGAATTCTGCTATGGATAGGAATTCCATCCAATTGTTTTGTAGGCATTTGAGGTAGGCTCCCTGAGATTGTTCTAACATAGTATTCATTCGTTTGCTCTGTCTGTCCCTTTGTGGATGGAAGGCCGTGCTCCGGTATTGGCAGATACTTAATTGTTGTGTAATATCTTTGCATACCTTGGATGTGTCGCGTGATCTCCTATCAGAAGTAGGATCTTTTGGTAGGCTGTGGAGTCTAAAGACTGGGTCTTTAAACTGGTTGAAGAATTGTTGTACTATCATATCTGTTCTGTGTAGTATAAAGTGTGCCATTTTCATGAGTTGGTCAATAACTACCCATTTGGCATCTGAACTGTTCGATCTGCATAGTCCTGTGATGAAACCAATAGCAATAGATTGCCATGGTCTTCCAGGAGCTTCGAGCAGCTTGGGTAGCCTATAGGGTGTATGTGTAACTGTTTTCATTCCTTAATATGTGGCACAATTCATCACATAACTTTTAATATCATCCTGCCTCTGCGGCCAGTAGTATAATGGTTGAATTAATGCTACCCTTTTTGCTGTTTCACTGTGTCCCACTTCTGGGATGTCGTGATTTCTTGTTATCGTTTCCATTCACCGGGCTTCCTTCCCCAGAAGTCTTATCTTGTTATCGTACCATAGGTACCTATTATCTTCCTGGCACAGCCCTAGAACTACATTCTTGCTTTGTTTTAGGCCTCCCTTCAAGGCCTCCTTAATCCCTTTAATTTCCCAGTCATTGCTTGTGCTTCTTGTTAGTCATTCTTTATATTCTTCCTCCCTGACAGTGGCCACAGTTACTTCTTTTTGGGATTCGTATCCACTGTCTCCGGCTTCTTCTTTCTGGAAATACTTTTCCTTTGAAAGAAGTGTTCTATGTCATTAGGACCATGTTCTTTCTTCGACCAGGAGATCTTCTATCCTTCATGTCAATGCGTCCGGCTTTCCTCCTTCTTTGCCTGGTCATTTTTCTATTTGGAGATGGTATTGGCTTAATGTCTTGCTCTATCTGATCTGTCATCTATTGGGTTGCTTGGTGGTAGTAAACACTAGTACGTTCTTGTGGTCCATGACAACATGGATCATGCGTTGACTTGCTAGCATGTACTTCCTCCAGTCCCTAACAGCTTGAACAATACCTAACTATTCCTGGTCGCGAATGCCATCGTTTTGCTCTGCATTTGATATTGTTTCTGATTGAAACATGAGCGCTGTCCATAATCCGTCTTCACCCTCTTGTGACAGAATACCGGAGTATACATAGTTCAATGCATCCCTCTCAATCATGATCAGTAGTAAAGGGTTGAAATGCCACAGTATCAATGTCATAGCAAGTCACTTTCTCATATTGTCGAAAGCTTGTTGTTCTTTCTCTCCCCATTCCCATCAGATTCCTTTTCTTGTCGTATCATAGAGGGGCTTAGCCACTGCCCGAAATCCGGCAATGATTCTGTAATGGAAGTTGCAGAAGCCTGCATGGCTTGGCACTACTTTCACGTTCTTGGGTGCTTTACCCTCATCTATAGCCAGTGTTTTGACTAGATCAGCTCGTACTCCTTCAAGGTTGATGTTGAACATTAGGTATTTGACCTCGTTCATATGGAAGTCGCATTTCGAAGTCTTTAGGTTGACCTTGGGTTCTCACAATACCTGCAGAACACTGGAGATATCTTGGTAGTGTTGTTCCAGGTTATCTGAATAGATGAGTATATCTACTAGATAGATGATACAACATATGTCTAGGTACTTGCTCAACTTGGAGTTGATCCACTATTGCGAAGTTGGTGGTGCATTGAACCATTCAAAAGGCAATGCTAAATGTTCGAATAGCCTGTATCATGTCCTAAAAGCCATTTTCCCTCCTCTCTTTCAGCTGTTTTTACATTGTGATGTTTATCCTTGATATCCAACTTCATATACTGTTTGGCCTATCCTAGTTGGTCCAATGCATCGTGAATGAATGGTAGCATGCCCCCATCATTTAGTAATACCGTGCTCAGTTCCCGGAAATCCAGTGTGAGGCTCAGTTTCCTATCTTTCTTTTTGATGAATACAGTGGATGCCCCCACCATAGAGGACAATGGTCTGGTCCACTGCCCTCCCAGGTTCTTTTAGAGGTATTCTTGTAACCCTTTCAATTCCTCTTCCCTTAACAGGTCGAGGTTTATGAAAGGTGTTGCCTGTCCTTCCTCGCGCTTGATCTGGTGATCCTCCTGCTTGTGTTCCGTAGGATCTGTTCTTTCTCTTTCTATGAATATGTGTGGTAATCGTAGTATTCTTTCAGGACCACTTGCATGAGAGTGATCTTCTTCTTCCTGGTTTCTTTCTTTACTGCGTGTCCTGTACTCATCAGTGACGCTGGTCTGATTGTTGTTCCATCCCCTTGTGTGTCCTATTTAAGTATTCCCGTCTGATATCCTCTCCGGTAGAGTTGACTAGAGGCCTTTGCTGCTGTGGAGGGTATGCGCTGGGATTTCGCTTGTGTCGTTTTGGGGGAGCGTGTCATGTTTCAGGGTTGCTCATGCAGTTCTGCACAATGCTTCCTCCCCTCTTTTAATTTTGTCCAAGCTTCGGACTTTGCGTAGCGCTCTGGTATCGATATCCTCAATAATAATTCTGGGCTTAACGATCCTCTTTCCAGATCCCAGGGTCTTCAACCTTCAGGTACATTATTACGACTGGTACCTGGCCCCTATACTCCTTATCAATCACCCTGGTACCTGTGGTAATCCCATGTCGGGTGGCCATACCACGGTACTGAGGGATTCTTGTATCGGTGCTATCGAGAGGTCCTACTGCAATTTCTGCTACTATCATTATTTGCCCCCTGGCATGGACACTGGTGTCTTCAGTACTGAATGTGTCGCTGCCCTGCACCTTTGTGGATCCTCTTGTTGGTTTCTTGGCATTCGAGTATGACACTCATACTCTTCTGTCTTCATAGTGGTGAATCATTTCTTCATGTTTGATGTTCATGTAGAGGACTTGTATCCACAGGTTCCTCTTGTATTGCTTGTTCTTCGAGTATCATTTCGATGGTTGGGGAAGTTTCCAGGAACCACTGCACGCATAGTTGACTGTTGAGGTTGCTTTGCCCTTTTTGCCAATCCATGTTCAGATTGTGTCATTTTAGCCCCGGCATTTCTCGTATGGCATTATGCTTTTGCAAATGCGCTACCTGAAATGTCACAGCTGCATGATGTACCAATATCTCAATCATCACTTGTGTGGTATAGGTGCTTGGGCCTGCTTAACTCCTCTCCCAATGGACTACATACGTCTCTCATGGTTTCTTTATCTCCATCAGGAGCAATCCGTCGCTTTCAGAGAGACCCTTGTCAAGGAAATCCTCGCTTGATGCTGAATCAAGCATTGTATTCACCTCTGTGTCTTTGTTCGTTGTCCATGGTTTTGCCTTAATCATAAGGTGTTCATTGTCGTTATCGTGACGGTTGCTGTTATTGATTGTAGCCCTCTTGTTTTTCTCTATTGATATATTTGTGATACCGGTGGGCTTGCCTCCTCTTTTGTCCTGGAAACTAGTCGTTCCTGGGAACTTTATTCATTCAAAGTCTCAAGCCTATCCCTTTATTATATAGCTTCCATTTCACGAGGCTTTTTTGCCTTTCGGGACAATCCTTAATGAAATGCCTCTTCGATCCTCATTGATGGCACACATTCTCCTTTCCTCTCTTGTAGTGTCCGTAACCTGTTCGGGCCAGGCCCTGGTCATGAAGCAGTACGATAGAAGCTAGTGGCTTCCTGATCAACAAGAGGCCAGCATTGTGTACTAAAGGAGTCTTCGAATGGGAAGTAATAGGAAATTAAAGGTTAACTGTAATACCAAGTATATTAACAATACTGTTTGTCGCAGTCTGCGGTTTCAATCGCGGCAATCAGCAGTCTTTAAATACATCATATTGCTTATCTCCAGTATGAGTAATATTCAAAAACATTCTCTGTATCAACTGACATCACACGAAACAATACATGTCTCAGACAATACAGAGGATCCAAAGATAAAACCTTCTATGTATCAACTGATAGCACACAAAATAATACTAGTATCAAGCGATCCTTTTGAAACCAAATGTAAAACATTACGTGTATCAACTGATAGCACACGAAACAATACAAGTATTAAGTGCTACTTGTAAAACCCAACATAAAACATTTTCTGTATCAACCAATAGCACAGAAAATAGTACAAGTATCAAGCAATACTTGTGAAACCCAACATAAACTAACCTAGTACCCGTACCGGTTACAGTATTCCTAGTTGAACAGTCTTTGGAACCTCCCCTTCCTCCCCCTTGCCACGCCCAGACCTATCGGGCCCCGCACTGGTGCTAGTCTCGCGGAGCATGCCGGGCTGTAGGTACCATAGTGATTGGATCGTGGGGTATGATGAGTTGTTACCACTGTCTTATTCTGGAGATCTTGGACCAGGTTGATCTTGTCTTCCTTGTTGATCGCCCATACTGCGAGGTTATCGGCCATTCAATAGGTATGGTCTGAGTTCGTCCAGGCTTCATGGAGCTTCCCTTTGGTGCCACCCCAGAGATGGCGGTACATGCTGTCTTTGTAGTATTCCCCCTCGAAGACTATCGTGCGGCACCTTTGCCAGAATTTGGAAAGGTTGTCTTTCTCTTAACTCATCTTTTCCAGCTTCACTCTTGCCGCCTCTCAGGCATTCCTCTCTCTGAGCTAGGTGTGTAGGATTTCCTTGCAGTCTTCCTACGAACCCTGTATTTGGTCTTATTTGCCTTCCACATAGGGCATTATCGATTGCCCTGTGGCTGCCCCAAAGAACGACTCTGCATAGTCTATCTTGATCGTATCTTTCCTTTTGCCCTACTCATGGACCTTGAAGCACTGTTTTATGCGACTTAGGAATGGTCTTAACTTTTTATGGTCTCCCTCAAAGGTGTCGGGTTCTCTTGCTCTCAGTCTTCATTCTGAGTGGACATTGATTGCTGCTAGGAATCTCGTGATCCAATCTTCAGTCATCATCAGGGCCTGTGTAGTGGGCGCCGCCCATGTGTTCTGAGATTGTCACCACTGTCACTCTTCCTGGTTGTGGTGTTCCTTCGGCGGGACTATTCAGGAGTTAGGTTCATTCTGGTGTAACTGGGCTTGTGGCTCCTAAGAGTTGTCTGGCTGCTTCACCTAGTGTGTCTTGTAATTATCTTACCTCATGGGTGTTATCCGGAAGAGTGATATCTACTTCACGGGCTTGTGAGAACATGGGGTTCCTTCCATGTCGGTGCTTTGTTGTTATTAGATATCACAGGAGAAATAATCAAATGTTCCAGTTTCTCACTAGTTGTTCTACTCAGGACAGGCAACGACCTTCATCTTCTTCTTCCCAACTGCCCTGTGCTGTGTCCAAGAGCACTTCGAGTCTCTTGGCCCTATCTTAGTATTCTCACATAAGAATGTGTTTCTCACCAGTGCAGAGAGTATCAGTCTTTATCTTACTAACCTGATCAGCATACCGGATAGGTTCTTAACTCTATGCTTGATCAGCCTAGTGGAGAGGTTTGGCGTGTAAAGGTTTTTGTATTGTAAAGAACGTAAACTAGTAGATAGAAAATAACAGTGGATGGTTCCCGGAAGAGCTAACTTATTGGTGAAAACCCGGCCTTTATACAGGCCTCTTCCGGTAGCCCTAACCTGGTCCCAATCCTGAAGGGAGGTCAGTTGTGCAATCATTCATAATATCGTATGACACAATTGCATCATATGTACAAAACATAAAACGTGTCAGGACTTCTAAAGAATGTCATGTGCAAAAACACAAATCAAACACAATACAAATGAAATACATGAACAAGCTACATGACCTACTAACGAGGTCACACGTGAAACATAAATGAGTTTGCCTCTGCACTAAGCCTTCCCGCCAGCCAAGACTCTCCCCATAACCCACTAATGAGATCATCTGCCTGAAAGAATAACTTAACCACATGACCTCTAAACAAGGTCATGTCTGAAACCTGTTTCTTGCTTCAGTTACCTGGCTAGCACTCCTCTAGCCAGATCGTGACAACTCCGCACTGGTTAGACTTCTGGGAATTGTTATTGCAGTTCTTGAGTATTTCGGAATGGTTGGAACTTGTCCTTGACCCACGATATCTGGGTTGTTCCTCAGGTTCCATTCCTGCTGCCACCATCTATTAACTACTTAATAGCTGACTTCTTCCCGCCTGGTTATATAAAAGCTTCTGAAATCTGCACTATGACACTACACACCTGGGATATTTCCTATTGGTCGGTACTCTCCAACACAGATAATAATACCTTGACCCTAATCTCAAGGGCCCTGGTCCTTTTATTCATTATATCAATAGTTATGCATGCAAGACTTCTATCTAATAACATACTTGCAAGAGCTTTCTAATACTATAGCAACTTAGACAACTCATTAAGACAGTAAAGTTATAGGCAAGAAGATATAAAGATAACAGTATACCAAGCTCACCTCTTAGGACCCTTTGGTCCCTTATATCCTTACCCCTGCAGCAACCCTAACCCTGCCGCATATAACTATCAGTCAACCAACTTTCTCATAATATTATTATATGTACTAACTACCTCACATGTATGAAACCCATTACTCACCCAACTTCCTTACAATATAGTCCTGTATACTAACTGCATCATATGTATAAAACCCAACACTCCCAATCCGAGTTATATACCAAGTTATAACTTCATCTGAATTACAACAGTGACTTACTCAATTGTATCAATCAATCACAACCTATCAACAACTCACAATCTTGAGTTATACAAAACCTGAACACTCTAATATGACTCGTAACATGAAACTTAGCAGTATCTTATGACTTACTCCTTGGAGTCTTCAATGACCTAACCAACCAGCTATCTGTATTACTCTTTATGATAACTGCTGTGTCTTATCAAATCCATCAAGTTTGAGGTATCGTACCTTGCATCTAAAAGAGAGACCATGGAGGTTGTGGTACAAAGTGTCTACAGGTGGACCCACCGATGAAACAGCAATCCTATGGCAACCGATCTGTACTGAGCTAAAAATTGCCAAGACATAATAAGCAAGGAGAAACAATACATCTTCAGAAAACAAGTAACATAGTGCACCACGCTCAAATCTATAGAGTAAAAATGTTGATACTTTATACAATTAATTAAACCTCGTAATTCAAGTAAAAGAAGAATAAATAAATAGCCGCGCAGAGTTTTGAGCTATGGAAACATGATGATGACTTTTATAAACAATATCAGAAAATTGAGTTTTGTCATACTGCAATCCAGCATAGTAGGCATCAAGAATGTGTATACTCTTCGACTAGTAATGCAGAAGTAAGAGTGAGGATACCTCTCCTAAAGCTTTTCCAACCATTTTAATCAGTGAAGTCCAATTATATTGGCAATGTTTCCTTGTACACCACTTTGCTCTTCCCTATCGATGCTCAATCCAATTAAGTTCACAATGGAATTCAGGAGACAACAAACAGAGATGACCCCACTTCTCAATATCCTCTTAAAGGCGTGACTTTTGATTGGGGAGATCTGGCAGAACCAAGAGGAGCTCTCTAGTACAACCACAGTTGCTGGCATGGCCTGGATCCTTCTTGCTTTTCCTAGATTTCCAATTATATCTCAATCTTCCTATAAGTTATAAGCAGCACTCCTGCTATCCTCCCTTGCATCCCTTTAGCTTGCTGCTCGATGTTTCTGGTACTGATAAGTTGTTAATGTCAAAGTTGATTTTCTGGGTACATAAATTAATCCTATTAGACTCGTAGAACCATCCGTCTCTGCGATGTGATTGCTTACCCTCCAGATGTATGTTTATATGTAATACTCCCGGGATATCTGGAGTACCAGTAGTATGTGGGTTGGCATTAGCGAATAGGAAAAGGGCCTGAGTATTTGAAAATGTTACTTCAATTACTAGTATAGCAATATTGAGGACATGATCAAGCAGGTTACTCTTATTCCACCAAGATCCTTTACTAATTTGATATATTCAGTGGCCTGGGGAGAATTTATTTCGTGACCAGGTATTGGTTCTACATTACAGCTTGGTAGGATTGGTGGTAAAGGGGTCGAAGGTAGCATTTTAAATCGATTCCATAAAAGAATGAAATAAGATATCATTAGGCCTTGGCCTCGTGACTTCTTATGAATAAGGTGTTTATTCTTATAAACCTAGTGCTGATGAACTCCATCATTTGAATAGAAGGTGGATTGGTCATGAGCACAAATGATCAATTGGTGCTCTTCTGCTGGTGATGGGATTGTCTCTAATTGCCCAGATGCTGACCATTTGGGCAGTCATTTTTCCAACTCTTTCCCTTGTGTAGCACACCCTGCTGCCCTCCGAATACCACCTCTGGCTTCTCATATCCATCAATATATACCCCTTTCTCACCCCTTTCCATTTGAAGCCTAGCTTTTTTAATCAAGTGACAACTGCAAAAGCAGTTAAGCTCCTTCTCTCTCTGGTATGTTTCTCAATCAGAGCCTGGTAGATGCAGGCTACATGAACTTGCACATCTTACTAGCTTGTTCGTATAGTCTAATATTTCTTCACTGCACTTGCAAGTCCTTGTCTGGAAATATTTAATCTATTATTAGTCCTGTCAGCTGTTTACGATTAATAAAACAAAACTTTCTACTTCCAGGAAGACTTACTCTCACCAGCGCCTTCTGGGCACTCAGGTACTGCCATAAGAGTATATTCATCATTGAGTATGCTTTGGGACTGGGCATGCTTTTCCTTTTGGCTTAAAGCGATAGATTAAGACTTAATCCAACTCTTCTCTAGGTGAATGATATTGGCAGCTGTGTGTTTACTCCTTCCCCAACCAGTTGCTATATCGAGAGCAGCAGTCTTCTGTGGAAGATCAGGGTACTTCAATTAGCAGTTCATAAACTGCAAGACTTAGAAGTAACTTTCTATATCCTGACTGCTTTTCAGAATTCACTTCTTGTACTTTAGCACTTTTCATATATCTGTAACTCCTTGTTTGTATACTCTATATTAGCCTAATTATTCTCAACTTCACTGCACATATTTAATTCAAAATAGTCATATCTTTTTTAAGAACTATTGCTTGAATCTCCTTTGCCACCATTAGCTGTTTCTCCTCTACCAGTTTCTCTATATCCTCCCACTTCTTTTTCACATCAAGTTGGCTCTGCTGCTCTGGCTCAATACTTTGTTGCTTTCTCTCATTCACTTTTCAAGCTCTATGCCCTAGGATGCTTTGGGATGGGCCCTACATTGGGCTTAAACCATTCACAGTATTATTGTGGGAGATATAGAAATAGTGTGAGCCAGAATTTGAATCTATTGATGCTTCATTTGAGATATTGGGCGGTGAATTTCCTGGTCTGCTTGTTGAATGTTCATCAGTATCTGGAATAGAATTGTCTGCTTCTGAGAAAGCATAAGGCTTTTTAAAGTATTTCCCTTCAGAACCAATAGTGCACATATACTTGCACTTGTTGCTCATAAGTGCCATACTTCTTGTAACTTGATTGAATTCAGAATTGTTGTTAATGGTGGTTGTGGATTAGACACATAACTTGACAAAGATACAGTACTATCATGTTTTAGTCATCCATACTTTATAGTATTTTTGAGCATAGTAATATGTAGATTCCATCCCTTGTTTCACTTTCACCAAAATCTTCATTTTTTAATCTTGAATTACATTTTTCTATAATCCTTGAATATAAAAAAAAAGCTCTAGCCTCTTCTTGTTTCCAATAGCTTCCTCTTAGTACTTTTTTTTATAAAAACCCTGTATTGTAGTTGACTAATTCAAAATCGCATTTCGCCTATTCTGAGTGTCTGGTTTGAGACAATTTACACCATATGATATATGATACTCCACTCTCTAAGAAAGTTGCTCTATCTACTAAACAATAGGCCTTAAAATTGTTTTATATTCTATTTTCATTTTATACCCAGATGTTAGAATATTTAATATACTTTTAAATATATCAAATATATATAAACATCTTCTTAAATTAACTGTGTTAATTGTTCACAAATTCTCATATTATATTTCATGCAAGTAGATATTTTAATACTACCCAATTATAAATTTTCATAAAATTTTCAAAAGATAGATTTATTTTATTTTTAGTAAAGAGAAAAGTCTATGTAATAATGTTACAGTTTTCCACGACTTTTTAAACTCATGGCAGATAGCAACCTTTATCTTCCGAACTGTGCTGCACTGTGTCCAAGAGCTTCGCAAGTCCCTTCGTCCTATATTGACTCCTACATAAGAGTCAGTTTCTTACCAGCACCAAGGGTCTCAGTAGTTATATCATTGGAGCAGTCTGTGTAGCAGATAGTTTCTTGACTCTATATTCTATCAGGAAAGCAAACCGGTTTGAAGTATGAAGGCTTTTGTAATGTATGGGTCTGGAAGTACATGTTTAGCAATGTAATAGCAACCCTACAATCACTACAAATATACTATGGATGTAACCAAATCTGGTTAGAATGAACTAGAAATATGGATAGAGGTGCAATAAATATAAGGAAAGCTATATAGGATATTAGAAGACAAAAAAAATCAATACTTTGTATACTATCCCCTTGCATCCAAGACAGCAGCCACTCTATTAGGCAAAGACTTCCACAACCTTGGCAGAAATTCACCTTCAATATTCTGAGCTCAACCCAGATTGAGGGCTTCTGCTAGATATTTTCTAATAGTCTCTGGACCCCCCTTAGTCTTGTGAATATTGGAAAAGAACTGGTGTAGCTTTTCCTTCACCCTCTTCCAACAGGGCTCAAGTGGATTGCGGTCTGGGCAATTGGGTAGCTATTCCATAACCTGTATATTGTTTTCAGCCAACCAAGCCACCGTAACTCTTGCAGTATGTATATTTGCACTATCCTGCTGAAAGATAGGATTCCCAACTGCATCCTCCACCTCCTGTCAGACATCAACTAAGCTATCCATCAAAACTCCAATATATACAAATCTATCCACACTCTTCTCAAAAAGAGGAATCAGGGAACCCTTCTTTCTACCCCAAATACAAGCCCAAACTATCACCTTTACCCCTGGCCCCTCAGTAACCCCATGAATACAGTCTCTGTGGCACTTTCCTTCCAGTATTCTGAATATCCAAATGCCTATAGAATCTGTAGACCTTTCAGCCATGCATTCATCACTAAAGATCAGCTCTTCAAAGTCTTCCTTTGTCCAATCCTGATACTTCATTGCACAAGCCAACCTCTTAACAGCATGCTCATCGTTTAGGAGTGCTGTTGTCCTAGCCCAGTATTTTTTCATATTAACTGAGACGGTAACCGGTATGGCTACTCGGTTGTTTTATGTTTGGTTCCACACTATCGTTTGATACTTGTATTGTTTCATGTGCTATCGGTTGATACACGCATTGTTTTAGGTTTGGTTTGACAGTATCGTTTGATACTTGTATTGTTTCCTGTGCTATCGGTTGATACAGAGAACTTTATAGAATATCGCTCATACGGGAGATAAGAGATATGCTTTATTTAAAGACCACTAATTCCCGTGGTGGAAACAGGAGACTTTGGCAGACAGTATTCTTAATATCCTTGGTTGAATAGTTACTTCTTTGATCTCCAAGAACACCCCGTTTAAAGCCTCCTTTGGTTAGCAGCGCGTGCTTCTTGTTGATCAAGAAGCCATTTGCTTCTATCGTACCGCTACATGACTAGGGCCTAGCCCGAACACGTTACATTTTTTTACCCACAACAAGTGGTTAGGAACCTGCTGGGACCTGGTCTGATCAACCTATGAAGCGTCCGACAACAAAGCTAGCTGTGGGGACTGGCAGAACCAAGGAAGGTTCGGCTCTGCCAATAAGACACTATTGAGTCACTAGAGACTCGCAGTGGGAAGCAGGTCCCACAATAAGGCCTTAACGAGAAAAGGCAACCAAAGAAACTGAAAGGGCCAAAGAGCGGCTTCTCAATTGACGAAGCAGAAAGACGACTAGCAAGAGACTTGGCCAAGCTGGCCTTTAGCGAATCGACTAACGAATCAGTAAAGGCAGCAACCAGCCTTCCCGGGCTATTTCCCCACAGCCCCAGTAAAGGAAAGGCACTAGCGCAACCAGTCAAGAAAGACACCATACCTGTCGCAACGACTAAGAACTAAGACAATAACGAAGAAGCATGTGATCACTCAGTAGTCGACCAGCCACCCAACGGATCCCTCAGCGACTCTTCAGAAAGCTCAACAGACGACAGCCCCAGTAACAAATAGTTCAAAAACAATATATCCGAAGGTGTATCCGCCAGGCGAACAGGACCTAAAATCAAACTTCTGCTGCCACCTTCCTTCTCAAGCGAGAAGGACAAGTTAAATCCTGAAGTATTTGACGGATGGGTGGTAACCACTTCTCAATACCTGGTCCTCCATGGAGGGGATAAAACCAAGGAAGGAAGCGGAGCGTAGTTGGGAAGCTTCTGTACTGGAAAAGCAGAGGAAGCGTACCACCAAGCAATAAACCACTATGAGAGTAGGGAAAAAAGCCGAGGAACAACCCTGATAAAGTACCTGAGAGGGAGAGCCCAATCCTCGCGAAACATGCAAGAACTATACAAAAGGTTCAAGGATATCCAGCAAGTACAAAATGGCCAAAGAGAAAGAATAACCTTGGTCGCGACGGATCTCTTAATTTATCGCGGACAATTGCCTACCGGGACGGTATCTGAGTACGCGTTGCAGTAAAGACTGTATAAAGCAATGCACCCCACACTGCGTCAGCAGGTAGAACCCATGGAAGAAGAAGGAGACTCCTTGGACAAGATAGTCAAATGGGCCACAGGAAAGGACGCTATCCGGTATGAAACAGGAGTTTACTGGAACCACATACCGCAGCAGAGAAACAGCAAAGGATCATCCTCGCGGGACAGTACAAAACAGAATAAGCGATACCACAAAGCTTCACAAGACAAGGAGGACAAGAAGCTGAAACGACGCGATGAAGGCACGTGTTTCGAATGTGCGAAAATGGGGTACTATGCAAAGGACCTCCATGCTGAAGAGGGAAAACGGTAATCAACCAAGCGAGAAACAAGTGCGAACCACATGGAAGCAGGCGAATATAATGAAGTGGAAATCAACTTGGTGGAACTGGAAAGCCTCGGAATGCAACCAAGGGTGACAATCAGACCCCGTGACGCTGTTGAGAGAACAATTCACATAGAAGGCCAGCCAGCAAAGGTACTATTCGACACGGGAACAATTGGCTGTGATATAGTTAGCACTACCTTTATCTCTACCCATGGCATCCCTACGGAGCCTCTACCCCAACTGATACTAGTTAATATGGCCATGAAAGGCTCCCGCTGGTCAAGCTATAAAAGGTGTGGTCTGGCAGTGGGAAGCGGAAAAAAGAAAGTGACAAATCAGGAGATGTTGGTAGGAAATCTCGCGAAATACGACGCCCTCATAGGAATACCATTCCTAAAAAGACATAATGCTCTTATCAGCTGTGGGGATACAGCAGTGGAGTTTCCCAATGACAAACTGTGTATGCTATGGAAACCAACAAGTGGGAAATTCTGAGCCGCTGTATCACAAACCACCACAACAACATTACTGGATGAATACAAGGATGTATTCCTGGACAAGGTCCCTGAAATGCTACCCCCTGTGCATAAGATTAGCCACCACATTCGGCTAAAAGATCCAACCGACCTACGAAACAAACCAATGCACTCGATTCCAGAAGCCTACAAGGAGGAACTCTTGAACTACATAAACGAGAAATTACGGGCTGGAGTTGTCGCACGACAGGAAGTTCCCCGAGTGGCATCTATGTTTGTACCACCCAAGTCAGATGGAAGGATCCGCCCCCTGGTAGACCTGATAATCCAAAAGGACAACACGATCATGGATAGTCCATTCATTCCCAACCTACAGCAGATCCTTAACCGAATAGGACAAGCAAAATTCAGCAGTAAGATTAAACCAAGTGATGCATACTTCCAAACACCAGTAGACAAAGACAGCGTTAAGCTCAATTCATTTAAAACTGCCTTGGGAGGATGTGTCAGCAAAGTAATGGTACAAGGAGACATGAATGCACCTGCAACCATTATGCGGATAAGGGAAGACCTTCTAACCGAATTTCTACATCATTTTGTATGGGTATAAATTGATGATATTCTCATATTCTCAGAGACGTCAGAAGAACACAAGAAACATATACACCAGGTATGTGATCGACTCAGAAAGGCAAAATTCTGTGCAAGCGAGAAGATATCAGTACTATTCGCAGATAAGCTGAAAGGATTAGGACACATAGTAGATAACGAAGGGATATATGCCTCTCCTCAGAAAATATCAAGCATTGCAGGCTGGGAAACACCTGGTAACAAGAAGGAATTGCAACGCTTTCTAGGAATAGTGAACTGTGTGGCTCAGTTCCTCCCACACCATGCTACCTTGGCGGCACCGCTAACAGGTCTGACGGGAAATACGGAATTTGTCTGAACGACCACCCATCAGACTGCATTCGAGATGGTAAAAAACTGAATCATCGACGCCAAAGTCATGCGGCCAATAGACATAGGGAGCAAGGAACCAATTTGGCTAGTCATGGACGCCTCAGATTTAGGAATTGCAGCATGGGTGGGACAGGGACCCAGATACGAGATGGCTCGACCAGCCGCGTTACACAGCAGGAAGTTCACCAACGCACATATGAATTATAGAACTACCAATAAAGAGGCCATAGTGATTGTGGAAGTGCTTAACCGGTTCCACAATGTACTAATGGGAAATTCATTCACAACAGTTACCGACCACCAACCCTTAACACACCTATGAACAGCAAAGAACCCAAGCAGAAAGCAAGTTAGATGGTTAAGAGCCTAGGGAAAATATGACGCAAAGATAGTCTACGCACCAGGAAGTATGAACTGTTTAGCTGATGCCCTTTTCCGAATATATGAGGGAGGATCAGACTGGAATCCACTCTATGTCCATGATCATACAAAGGAAGCAAACAACATCTTGGATAACATAGTCTACAAGCAAGAATGAAACACAATGGAACCTGCAGGGGATATCTCCCCTACCTCCCCTTCTTACTCATACACTGAGTACCCTAATCAGACTCCTGTACCCTCTGACAGCCCTTGCTCAATGACTGCAGGAAATAATGGGGGCGACCAATGTACCCTGGGAAAAATGCCACCCAAAGAACTGCAACACAGCACGCTACACTACTAGCACTGTTATGTGGATCATTGCCAATATCATCAGACTGAGATCAAATTCACAAGCAACCACCCTAGTCGAAAGAGGAAGCCAACCCCTCACTGCCTTAGTGAAGCACCAAGCCCCCCAAGTACAGACATCAACCTGAGCCCTTCAGAGTCCTCGGAAAGAAATGACTGGGAATAACAACAAGCGATCTGTAGGAGACCAGATAGCACTCAGGAAGGGTCGTCCAGCCTTGCCTGGCCAACATCCAGGTCTTATGCAATCCTGGCACTGCTAAACCCGGAAGCCCCGGCTTTCCAAATACCACAACCAGATAGTCCGGCACCAGTTGAACGAGGGGAACCAATAGAGGACATTACCCATCAGACAATAGCGGGATTCCAGATACCAGGACCTGATAGCCCACCACCTATTAGGTGAACAGCATGACTGGCAAGTCTAACAAATGAAGCGATAGTTTCAGTTCTGCCCCCAACAAGGAGTGAATATCGCTGAGCACTTTACAATGTCTGGGAAAACAGTGAGGAGGAAGACCTGCCTGAGAGAACCAGAGGAAGCGAGATGGAGGACCAACGTGACACCTTTCAAAAAGTCATCGAAATGATTGGAACGTTACAAGCACATATGGTTGCAGCACACGGGAGAGAACAAACTTGGAGAAAAGTTAATGAGACTATGGACTCCACAGGAGATTTGTCCTCCTACAAGGTTGCGGATGGAATGCTGTACACAAGAACCAGATACGGGGAAGACTGCCTGTATATCCCAAAAGGCCCCTCATACGGAAATACGATATTAAGGGAGTATGTCAGTAGTGAAATCCGCAACGAAGGCGACCACATTGTTGAACCAAACTTGTGGTACGCTACCGAATACCTATTTTGGCCTGAAATGGGAAAGAATTTCAGAGCGTATGTGGCTCAATGCCACACATGCCAGATAAATAAGGAACTTACAAAATTACCAGAAGAAAAGGCTCAGAGAATTACCCTGCCAGCGGAAATCTTCGAATCGATAGCCATTGATTTTGTGGGACCCTTCCACAATTTATAGGGATATGACACAATCCTAGTTGCGATGAATAGGTTTTCGGGATTCACATGGCGTATCCCTACAACTAAGCAGGTAACGGCAATGGCAACCGGGAACCCTCTACGCAACAAAACATTGACACCCCATGGCTACCCAACATCTCTAGTAAGCGATGCTGACCCGTGATTCAAGTCACACATGTGGAGGCAGCAATGTCGATCACTAGGCATTAAGCATAACAAGGCGGCACCAGGCCATCATGAAACCAATGGACAAGTTGAAAGGAAAATTCAAGAAACAAAGACAGCTCTTTGAAACCTAGTCAATGCAAGACAAAACAATTGGTTTGATACCATACCAGAAACGGCAGCATACCTAAATGCAGGATGGTCCGAAGCCCTCGCTATATCAACTTATGAAGCTACATTTGGAAAAAACTACGTGCTACTCCCCCTAGCGAATTTCAGGAACTCAGCAGTACCAGCCGCTGACGAATTACGGAACGGACAACAAGCAATCCGGAACACGGCATTTAAGGCAATCAAATTAGTATAATTTAGGAGCACAAGCAGGGAAGTAAACTGGCGCCGATACCATACACCGATAGGGAAAGGTAAGCCGGTATTGGTTTATGGAAGCCTTTTTCGCAATAGAATCGGGACGAAGGAGAAAACTGCAACCGCACTGGCGAGGACCATTCAACCTAATTGAATATGATGACTTCATGCAAAATTACAGGGTAGCAATAGAGGCCAGAATGTACAGAAACCAGCAAGTGACATTCCATGCATCTATCTTGAAACAATACCTCCCTAACGACAATACCAGCTTCCCCAGAAAAAACCACCCCAAGCCGCCCCCAATCACGGTAAATGAAAAACCAGAATGGGAAGTGAAGGTTATATGGAACTACAGGAAGCGCTATGACCGCGACCAGTTTCTGGTCAAATGGACGGGATATCCAGAAACTGAAAACAGCTGGGAATCCCTTGAAGGACTAGAAAATGCAAGGGAACTAGTAAACCCATGGTGCGAGGACAATAAACCAGAAGACGAGCTACCCCCTACAATAAACCATGTAACAGTGGCATGGAGCCCCACCCTGCCAGAAATATAACACCTGCGCCCAGACACAGATAAAAGAATACAAGATGGATTTTGGTCGGCCCATTTTGAGAGCGACTTCGAAAGCAGCAAAGATGAAAATCCGGTTATGGAAGATAAAGCAGTATATCTAGCATGGCTAGCCGTGTCTGAGTACTGGGAACAGCAAGAAAAAGAAATACACAATCGAACAGCCTTACGATGTCCAGCGATGAGCAAGTGCCGCAGACACTGGGCCATCAGCTAATGGGACTATTGGTCAATTGTGATATTATCTCTCGCCGATACCTTACACACCGATTATTCATACACATTTGCAACAAATGCCTAGATATAACAACCAAGTCAATGGGAAGGATGTGGAGCGAAACAGTGGCTAACATATTCTGCTTTGGAAGCAGATGTTACCTGAGCCTAAAAAAATGTAAGATGTGCATAGAGATGGAAGAAACCAAGATCAAGTACCACCCACCTTCCCCTGAACACCTAAGCGAGGCCGATACCTAAGTAAGGCCAACACAGAGACATAAATATCACCCATTATCCCTCAAACCCCTGCGAGGAGAAGAAACCACAATACAGGACCTCCAAAACCGAAGCAAATCTTTACTCTCCTACAAACCTTGCCCTTACCGAGCAATGTCGACCTACGAAGAAATAAGCATCAAGGGACGACACATTATTGTGGAGAAACTACTACGCAGTGGAACCATTCTACGGGAGGCATACTGGAAAATATTTTACGTCAACTACTGCGCCCATCGTGCAGGGATCGATATCAAAATAGAGGACTGGCAAGACCGGACAGTCCGAAACTATATCAACCTACCACACTACAAAGAGTCAGGTTGCTTTGTGGGCAAAGCACCCAGCGGGGAGTGCTTGGAGAAATGGTTGGAGGGGGCTGAATGGATGTTGCAGTAGGACATGAGATTGTTGCAAGATTGCGATGACGATGAGGATAGGTCCTATGGGAACTTTCAGGATAATAGTGGGTTTACGGACTATTAGGATTTCCTTAGGTTATTTTATTTGGTAGAACCGTAATTCTATTTTGGGAGTGTAACTAGTACGGGTAGTAGGTTGTTTTATGTTTGGTTCCACAGTATAGTTTGATACCGGTATTGTTTTGTGTCCTATTGGTTGATACACCAATTGTTTTGTGTTCGCTTGCACAGTATCGTTTGATACTTGTATTGTTTCCTGTGCTATCAGTTGATACATGCAATATTATGGAATATTGCTCACACTGGAGATAAGCGATATGCCGTATTTAAAGACCACTGATTCCCGCAGTGGAAACAGCAGACTTCGACAGCCAGTATTCTTAATATACTTGGTTGAATGGGTGCTTCTTTGATCTCCAATTACACTCTGTTCGAAGCCTCCTTTAGTTAGTAGCTCTTGCTTCTTGTCGATCAAGAAGCCATCTGCTCCTATCCTACCGATACGTGACTAGGGCCTGGCCCGAACAGGTTACAGATACTAAAGCTCTATAGACTGTATGAAGGAAAGGATTAGGGGCAACATTATTGTGCAATTTAGAAAAGGTCTGGTGGTGTGCCATCTTGCACGCTCTCCCTAGGTGGCAACAAATTCTGGTAGTAATAATTCTTTATCTTCCAGGTTTTGGGAAAGTGTTTGCATCATCTCTCTTTTGGATGAGGTTATGGAAAGTTTAAACTGTACTCTCAGGATTGTGTAAAAGCTCTCCAATTTCTGAAAGATAGATTTTTTTCTTTCCTTATGGGACTAGTGTGCTCTTCTTCAAACTCAGTGAGGTCGCCTGTCTTCTGGGGAGGCATTGCAGCGGGGGAGTGGTTGAGCACTGAGGTGGGGTTTTTGCAGGTGTTGTCAGGTAACCACCCATTTGACGGATACCTTTGCCCTAGTACTTTATTGTAAAGAGCCTACAGTAGCAGACTGGAAATAACAAGAGATGGTTGCATGAAGAGCCAACCCATCTGTGAAGCTCTAGCCTTTATATAGGCCTCTTGTCCTAACCCTGACCCTGCCCTGGTCCTCAACCTGAAGTTATATGCGTAATCAATTATAACATCATTCAACCCAACTGGGTCATGTGCAGAAAAGATAAAATGATCCATGACCTCTAAAAAAGGTCATGTTCAAAATATATCAATCACACAACCTACTCCTGAGGTCATGTGCGAAACATAAATAAGTCTGCCTTGCTGGTAAGCCTTACTGAAAAGCCTAGACCTCTTCTATGATGTCAATCGTATAGTATATATATAATGTAAATCAAACGTAACCACCCACTTAACCTGCTAATAGGGTCATCTGTGAAATATAAATAAAATGTAAACAAGGCCCATGACCAGCTAATGGAGTTATGTGTGAAACGATAAGTTAATTTCATAACCTTTAGCAAGATCATATGTGAAACCTGTTTCTCGCTTCCATCAACTATCTAGCACCCCTCTAATCAGGTTATGTTGTTACCTCCATCCTCCCATAACCTCAGTCCATGAGGATATATTTACATTCTCCTTCTCCTCTGATGGATTGAAGTGGCATACTTTCTTGCCTGGAGTTTGTGTTATTATATGTAGTTTTATTCCTCCAGGAGCCAGTCCTCTACCCTTCTTCTAATACTTTACTCACAGTCCTTTCTTTCCTGTTCCTCTTGAACCATTCTTTCCACCCCATGTAGTCTATTGACCATCCACCTGCCTCAGTTGTACATTCTATGCAGCTCTTTGATCATTTCTTTTTACTGTGTTAACCTCTTGTCCTACCTGCAGATGGTTTCCCATAGGACGTCTGCAGGTGCAAAAGCAACCTTTTGCTCTCTACTCTTTCTCAGCTCCACTCTCACAACCTGTTCCCTTGCCTTTTTTTCCTGTTACTAGTCGTGGGGACAGAATCTACCTAGGCAGTTCTGCCAATGAATATTTTGTGTCTAGGCTGTATCAGGACACGTATCAACCCTCTTTCCCATATCGGTTGTTGCTAGCAGTTGGCCCACTACTTGTTACTGTTGGACCCTCTCCTCAGGGTGGACTCTGTAGGACACCAGTTCTATCCTTCTGTTTCACTTTGATGAATTGTGCAATCATCATCGCTGCACACTGTCCAAGTGTTTTTTGCATGTTTTTTGCATGTTTTTTTCTTGCTTTGGTTGCTACTTCCTCTGCTTTCTTCTGTTCTCTTACCATATCTTGTTCAAATTCATTTCAGTCTTCCATGTCCACTACTGCAGTGCAGCTATTTAAGTCTGGCGCAAGCTCAAGTGTTAGCTACTGCCTTGTATGGGTAGTGTTGGTGGACCATAAGGTTGACATCTTTACCATTTATAAAGTGGGTGGCTGGATACCACTCCTGATCATGTTTGGGGGAATAACCCGTCCACTTAGCACTATATTAAAGTTTACCATAGTGTAAGCATGGGGCAATCCTTTCTTCAAGTTTCTATTTGTCTGCTCTATCTATATTGATAGTCAGAGGGGAAAGTCTTTGCCTGGAGTGTAAGGAGTTTTCTTGATAGTGTTGGTAGAGGCTGGTGTAGAAGGTTGTATGAGTCTGTTTCAATGAGACAGGGAGGTTGAGCTTATATGCTTGTAGTCTAACCTGTTCAATTATCTTGAATTGTCCTAGAGTCTTGTAGTCTAGCTTCTTCGATTGTCTCATAATCTGGATTTTGCATAGCATCACCTAAACCTTGTCGCCAACCACTAGGTTTGGGTCAGGTTTCTGGTGCTTATTAGGCTTTTCCTTTTAACACATTTACACAGGAGTCATTTCGTCTCATCATATATGCTGTATCTTGGTCATTTATAATGCTTGTAGTCTCTTTCTCAGTAGTCCGTATTCTGCCAGATCAATTGGTGGGTTGTATCTGTAATTCGTCAAGAAGTGTATCATCTGTATTACTTCTTGTTTTCCGTTCTTGCCTGTGAATTTTGTCATTGACCAGAATTTTACCCCGTTGTCCGGCTAATACCTGATGTAGGCTTCTGGATACTGATCTAATATCGTGTTTGTCCATTGAGTCTATCTGTCTGTTTGGGGGCAGAAGGCCATGCTCAAGTGTTGGCGGATGCTTAATAGTGACATAATTTCTTTCTATACTTCCAATGTGAATGTTGATCCTCTATCAGAAGTGATATCTTTCTGTAGTACAGGAAGTCTGAAGACTTGGTTTTTAAACAGGTTGAAGAATTGTGGTACCATCACCTCTATCCAGTACAGTATAAATTGTACCCTTTTGTATGTCCATCCGTAACAACTCATATGGCGTCAAGACTATTACATTTTGACAGCTCTATGATAATATCTAGTGCTATGGATTTCCATGTTCTTCCAGTGGTTGCGAGTGATTTGAGCAGTCCATAAGGTGCATGATTGACCATTTTGGCTTATTACCATGTAGTACAATTTTTCACATGTCTTTTGTTATCATCACGTATCAATGGCCAATAGTGTGATGGTTCCATTAAGCCTGCCATTTTAACCATACTACTGTATCCCACTTGTGTTATGTCCTGATTTCTTCTTATCATTCCAGTTCGCAAGGATTCCACATCAAGGAGCCTTTTATCATTATCGCAACCTAGATATCTGCCTTCTTACTAGTATAGCCCAAGGGCTATATTTTTCATTTGTTTTAGGCCTTCTATCAGGGCCTCTTTAATGCCCTTTATTTCTTGGTCATTGACTATGCTTTATTTTATCTATTCTTAACATTCTTCAGTATTGATTATTCCAGTAATTATTGTATTTAGCAATTGAGGTCCACTGTCGTTGTCTTCCACCTTCTAGCAATACTTCTTTTTGGAAGAAGTATCCTTTGTTTTCGTGACCCTATTTCTTCCTTGTCGGAGAAGTCCTCTATTCTTTGTGGCAATGCATCCAGTTTACCTTCATTCTTGACTGTCCAGTGTTCAATTTGCAAACAATACTAGCTTGATGTTTCACTCTGCCTTATCTGTTATTCATTGAATTCCTTCGTGGTAGTAAATACTGGTAGGTTACTGTGGTCCGTAACAACTCAGATCACTAGGGAGCGGCATAACATATACCTTCTGCCGTCCTGAAGTGCTGGAACCATAGCTGACCATTCTATGTTGTGAACATTATACTTTGTCTCCGCTACTGATAGTGTTTGTGATTAAAACGCGACTGGCCTCCGTAATCTATCTTTATTGCGCTGAGAGAGGATTCTGGAGGATATAAAGTTGGATCCATAGGTTGTGATACTAATAGGTAGTTTGGGGTCGACGTGTCACAATATTGAGGTTGTTGTATATCATTTCCTCAGTCTGTCAAATGTGTGGTCTGCTTTCTCTCTCCATTTTCATTTGACTCACATCTTAGTTGCATTTTAGAGTGGCTTGACTACTTGGCTGATTCCTTTGATGAATTATCCCTAGTAGTTACAGGAACCTTCAAAGCGCAGTACCTCTCTGATGCTTTGCAGTACCTTCCAGTTATTGACCACTGCTGTTTTGCCTATATCATCTCATGCCTACTGTAGGTTGATAATAAATCCTAGGTATTCAACTTGTCTTATATGGAAGTCACATTTAGAAGTCTTCAGTTTGACCTTGGCTTTCTTCAATATTTGCAACACACTCCAGATGTCTTGGGAGTGTTGGCCTATGTTGTTAGAATAGATGAGGTTATCGTCCAGGCAGACAACTTAGTATATATTCCGGTATTTGCTCAACTTGGAGTTGATCCACCATTCGAATATTGCTGCTCTATTTAATTGTCCAAAGGGTATGACTAGGGACTTGCATCATCCATATCCTGTCCGGAAAGTATTTTTCCACTGGACCCCTCTGACTATCCTTATGTTATGATGTGCATCTTGAATAGCTAACTTTGTGTAGTGTATGGCCTATCCTAGGCAGTCCAATACTTAGTTGATCAGTGACCGCGGGTATGTGACATTTTGTAATACCGCATATAGTTCTAGGAAGTCCAGACAAAGTCTCTGTTTCCTATCCCTCTTCTCAATGAATTGGATAGGCGCGGCCACTCAGGCAGATTCTGGCCTGCTCCAGTGTCCTTCCAGGTTCGGATACAGGTATTCTCTTTGTACTTTCAACTCTTTCCCTCTTAAGGGGTACAGTTTCATGAAAGGCAGCACCTTTTTAGCCTCTGATTTGATCTGGTGATTTTCTCTTTTTTGCTGTGTCAGATCTATTCCTTGTTTTCTTTGAATATATGGAATTAAGGATGATATTCACTTGGAACTAGTTGCCTTGATGATATCTTTTTTAATTTACCTTCTCTCTTCACTACTAGCCTGATGCTAAGCATTGATGCTGGTGCAATGGTTGGTCCTTCTTCTGCCTTGTCCAATTTAAGTATTCCGGTCAGTTCCCCTCTGGCAGAGTTAACAGAACATCTTTACTGATAAGAAAGACATGCTTAGGGGTTTCTATTGTCTATTTTGCTGGTAGTACCATCTGCGGTTCCTCGTCCCGTACTGCTGAATCTTGCCTTACCTGTTTTCGTGCTGTCTAGGTTTCGCAACTCCCGCATTTCCCGAGTAGCAATATATTCAATAATCATTGGAGCTACATATTCTATTTTTGGATTGGGTAGTCCTCGTATTCCAGGTTTATTAGTGGGACTTGTACCTGACCCTTATAGTCTGCATCTATCATCCTACCACCTGTGGTAACCTCATGCCATGTGGTCATACCACTGGGTGTAGCAATTCGTGCACAGGTGCCTTTAGTAAGTCCAATTACAATTCCTCTGAGTATTATTACATATTTTCTTGCCCCCACCATTGTCTCTTTGCAGATGGTTTCGATTGTTGGCAATATTTCCAGGCATTCCTGCATGCATAGCCTGCTGTTCCAGTTGATTTCACCTTTTTCCTAATTAATTTTCAGTTTGTATTACGTTAGGCAGAGTGTTCCTAGTATAGCCTTATGCTTCTCTAGATGTACTGATTGCAATGTCATAGCTCCGTGGTGTGACCCTATCTCTATCACTGCTTACACAGAATAGTTGTTTGGTCCTGCCTTGCTCTTCTCCCCATTGACCACCTATGTGTCTCTTGGTTTTATTAACTTTGTCAGACATAATTCTGGGGTTTCGGAGAAGTCTCTGGTGATGAAATTCTCCGCTACTCCTGAGTTAAGCATCACATGCATTTCCATATCATTGTTGATTGTACATAGCTTAATCTTAATTTTGAGATGTTTATTATTGTTATCGTAACTGTTCCGGTTGTTGATTATGCTCTTGATGTTTTTCTTTCATGATATATATGCAATGCCAGTAGGTTTCCATCGTCCCTTGCCCTGCAGACCAGTCTTTGATGCAGACTTTACTCATTTAAAGCCTGCTTCTTCTCTCTCCTCTCCACTGCATTCATTTCTTGGATCTTCATTTTCTTTCATCGCTAGTTCTTGATAAACTGCCCCTTCACTCCACACCTAAGTCCCAGGTGCTCATTTTAACTTTTTTGTAACGTGTTCGGGCCTGGCCCTAGTCACGTAGCAGTACGATAGGAGCAGATGGCTTCGTGATCAACATGAAGCGAGCGCTGCTTACTAAAGGAGGCTTCGAACGGGGTGTAATAGGAGATCCAAGAAGTAACCATTCAACCAAGTATATTTAAGAATACTGTCTGTCGAAGTCTGCTGTTTCCATGGCGGGAATCAGCGGTCTTTAAATACAGCCTATCGCTTATCTCCAGTATGAGCAATATTGCAAAACATTGTGTGTATCAACCGATAGCACACGAAACAATACAAGTATCAAATGATACTGTAAAACTGAACATAAAACAAGGTGTGTGTCAACTGATAGCACACAAAACAATACAAGGATCAACCGATACTGTGAAACCAAACATAAAACAATCTGTCTATCAATCGATAGCACACGAAACAATACAAGTATCAACCGGTACTGTGAAACCAAACATAACACCCTACTAACCCGTACCGGTTGCACTCGCAAAATAAAATAACAATTTCACCAAAACAAAACAATCCAAGGAAATCCTAATAGCCCCTAGTTCCACTATTCTTCGGAAGGGACCCATCCTCATCGTCATCGCTATTGTGCAGCAATCTCAAGTGGTCCTGCAAGATCCACTCCGCACCTTCCAACTATCTCTCTAAGCACTCCCCATATGGCGCTCCGCGCACAAAACAACCTGACTCCCACTAGTGTGGCAGGTCCACGAAGTTCCATACTATCCGGTCCTCCCATTCCTCCCTCTCGACCTCTATTCGTCCACAATCTTCGCAGAGATCGATGTAGAAAATCTTCTAGTATGCGTCTTCTGCAATGATTTCTCAGCAAAGTAGGCACCCCAAAATGAGGTCTCGTCCCTTGATACGGACTTCTGCGTAGGTCGACATTTTGGTTTTTCCTTCTTGCGTAAAGGTAAGTTTGTAATATGGTGCAGAATTTTCGTAAGGGGTTGCAGGTTTGGAGGTTAGGTAGTGTGGTCTGTTTTCTTCGATGGTTTAGAGGGCTGGTGGGTGGTATTTATGTTTCCGTGTTGACCTTGCTTAGGTGTTGGCCTCGCTTAGGTCTTCATGGGAAGGGGGTTGCTGCTGAATTTCAGTTTCTTCCGTCTCCATGCAACCATCACATTTTTCTGTGCTCAGCTGCACCTGCTACAGAAGCGGAAAACATCTGACGCTGATTCTCCCCACATCCGTCCCGTCAATTCTGTTGTTATTTCTAAGCATTTGTTGCAGATGTGTATGAATAGTCGGTGTGTAAGGTATCGTCTAGGCATAATATCAGGGTTCACCAATAGTCCCATTAGCTGATGGCGCAGTCTCCAAGGTACTTGCTCATAGATTGGCATCATAAGGTTGTTGGATGGAGTGTTCTTTCCTTTCGCTATTGCCTGTACTCCGCCTCAGCCAGATGGGCTAGGTATGCCGCTTCATCTTCCCTTACCCGATTCTCGTCTTCGCTGCTTTCAAAATCGCTTTCGAAGTGTGCTGACCAAAATCTGTCCTGTATCCCTTGGTCTGTGTCTGGGCGCAGGTGTTGGATTTCTGGTAGGGTTGGGCTCCACGCCACCGTCACATGGTTTATCATAGGGGATAGCTCGTCCTCCAGTTTGTTGTCTTCCCACCATTGATTAACTACTTCCATCGTATTTTCCAATCCCACGAGGGGTTCACAGCTATTTTCTGTTTCCGGGTACCCCACCCATTTCACTAGGAACTGGTCACAGTCATATCGTCTTCTGTGGTCTCGTATTGTTTCCACTTCCCATTCCGGTTTCTCGTTTACCACGATTGGGGGTGGTTTTCCGTGGCTCCTGGCAGGGAAGGAGACATCGTCGTTCGGGCGGTATTTTTTCACGGTGGAAGCATGAAATGTCACTTCTCGGTTTCAGTACATTCTGACATCCATTTCTGGCGTGTAATTTTGTATATGCTCATCGTATCCGATTATCTTGAATGGTCCACACCAGCGCGGTTGCAATTTCTTGCTGCGTCCTGATTCTGTTGCGAATAAACTTCCGTATACCAGTAACAAATTGCCCTTCCCTATTGGTGTATGCTGTCCGTGTCGTTTCGCTGCCCTTCTCGTGCTTCTATACCCTGCCATTTTAATTGCCTTGAATGCCGCGTTCCGGATTGCTTGGTGCTTGTTTACTAATTCGTCGGCAGCCGGTACTGCGGGGTTTTCGAAGTTTGCTAGGGGCAGTCGTAGGTAATTCTTTCCGAAAATGGCTTTATATGGTGACATACCGTGAGTCTCTGACCATCCCGCATTCAGGTATGTTGCTGTTTCTTGTATGGCATCAAACCAATTGTTTTGTCTGGCGTTGACTAGGTTTCGAAGAGCTGTTTTTAATTCTCGAATTTTCCTTTCGACCTGTCCATTCGTTTCATAATGGCCTGGTGCCACCTTGATATATTCAATGTCTAACAATCGACACTGTTGTCTCCACACATGTGACTCAAACCTTGGGTCCGCATCACTCACTAGAGATGTTGGGTTGCCCTGGGGTGTAAATATTTTGTTGCGTAGAAGTTCCTAGGTTGCTATTGCTGTTAATTACTTCGTTGTAGATATAAGCCATGTGAATCCTCAAAACCTATCCATCGCAACCAGAATCGTATTGTATCCCCATGAGTTGTGGAAGGGTCCTGCAAAATCAATGGCTATTGATTCGAAGATTTCTGATGGCAGGGTTATTGTTTGAGCCTTTCCCTCTGGCAATTTTGTAGGCTCCTTATTCACCTAGCATGTGTGGCACTGGGCTACATACGCTCTAAAATCTTTCTGCATTTCAGGCCAAAATAGGTACTCTGTTGCATGCCGTAAGTTTCGTTCGACATTGTGCTGGCCTTTGTTGTGCATTTCGCTAATCACATATTCTCTTAACATCGTATTTCCATGTGCGGGGCCTTTCGGGAATATACAGGCAGTCTTCCCCATATCCGGTTTTTGCGTATAGCATTCCGTTTGGAACCTTGTAAGAGGACAAGTCTCCTGTGGAGTCCATATTCTCGTTTACCATCGCCCAAATTGGTTTATTTCGGTATGCTGCTACCATGTGTGCTTGGGATGTTCCGCTCATGTCATTGACTGTTTGTAAGGTGTCGCGTTCATCTTCTATCTCGCCTCCTCTGGTTGTTTCAGGTAGGTCATCCTCCCCATTGTCTTCTAAGACATCGTAAAGCCTGCGCCGATACTCTGTCATTGTCGCGGGCATAACTGAGACTATTGTCTCATGGGCAAGGCTTTCCAGCTGTTCCACTCGCCTAATGGGTGGTCGGCTATCAGGTCCTGGCATTTGGAATGCCGCTACGGTCTCGGTCGTAAGGTTTTCTATTGGTTCTGCCTCTGGCATCTGGAATGCTGGAGCTTCCAGGTTTAGCAGTGCCGGAATTGCATAAGACCTAGGGGTTGGCTGGGCAAGGGTGGATGGTCCTTCTCCCGCACTTATTGGTCTTCCACCCAGGTTTGTTGCCATTCCCAGTCCTTGATTTCGGGAGACTCCGGAGGGCTTGGATCGACTTCCGTACTTTGGCGGCTCGGTCCTTCACTAGGTGGGTAAGGGGTCGATCTTCCCCGTCGTCTAGGATGGTTGTTCATAAATTTGATCTCGGTTTGATGATATGGGCAATGATCCACGTAACAGTGTAAGTAGTGTAGGGCACTATGTTGGTGTTCTTCTGGTGGTGTACTGCGCAGAGTACACCGGTCACCCCAATCATTTTCCGCAGTAATTGAGCAGGGGCTTTCGGGGGGTACAGGGGCCTTGTTGGGGTACTTGGTATAGGAGAAAGGAGGGGAACTAGGGGAGAGCTCCTGCGTGGGCTCCATTGTGTTTGATTCTTGCTTGTAGACCGTGTAATCCGAGATGTTATCCGATTCTTTCGTATGATCGTGAACATAGAGTGGATTCAACTCTGATTCTCCATCATAAATTCGGGCAAGGGCATCAGCTAAATAGTTCGTGCTTCCTGGTGCGTGGACTATTTTCGCATCGTATTTTCCTAAGGCACCTAGCCATCTCACCTGTTTCCTGCTAGGGTTCTTGGCCGTCCGCAGGTGTGTTAAGGGTTGGTGGTCTGTAACTATCATGAAGGGATTTCCCATTAGTACATTGTGGAACCGATCAAGCGCTTCCACTATCATTAAGGCCTCTTTATCGCTGGTCCCATAGTTCATCCGAGCATCGGTGAACTTTGTGCTGTGTAACATGGCTGGTCGTGCCATCTCATAAGTGGGTCCCTGTCCTACTCATGCTCTAACTCCTAAATCTGAGGCATCCATAACCAACCAAATTGGTTCCTTGCTTCGCATATCTATTGGTCGCATAACTTGGTGATCAATTATCCGCTTTCGGACCATATCAAATGCGGTTTTGTGGGTCGTTGTCCATACGAATTCGGTGTTCCCCGTTACGGCGGTTAGCGGTGCCGTCAATGTAGTATGGTGTGGTAGAAACCGGGCCACATAATTCACTATTCGTAGGAATCGTTGCAATTCCTTCTTGTTTTTTGGTGTTTCCCATTCTGCAATGGATGGTATTTTCTGGGGGGAGGCATGGATCCCCTTGTTGTCCACTATATGTCCTAATACTTCCTGTTTGTCCGCAAAAAGGACCGACTTCCTTTTGCTCGCAAAGAATTTTGCTTTTCTGAGCCGGTCACATACTCGGCGTATGTGTTTTTCGTGTTCCTCCGATGTGTCTGAAAATGTGAGAATATCATGAATGTATACCCAGACGAAATAATGTAAATATTCGCTCAGGAGGTCCTCCCTTATTCGCATAAATGTTGCTGGTGCATTCATGTCTCCTGGGAGCATTACTTCGCTCAAAAATCCTCCGAACGGGGTTTTGAATGAATTGAACTTAACACTGTCCTTGTCCACGCGTGGTTGGAAGTATGCATCGCTTAGGTCGATCTTACTACTGAATTTTGCTCATCCTATCTGGTAAAGGATCTGCTGTTGATTTGGAATTGAAGGACAATCCATGATTGTCTTATCATTTCTCACTTTCAGGTCCACCAGGGGGCGGATCCTTCCATCTGACTTTGGTTGTACAAACATAGGCGCCGCCCCAGGTACCTCTTGTCATACAATCACTCCACTTCGTAATTTCTCGCTTATCCAGTTCATGAGTTTTTCCTTGTAGGCTTCTGGGATCGAGTATGTTGGTTGGTCTCATAGGTCGGTTGGATCCTTTAGCTGAATGTGGTGGCGAATCTCACGCACAGGGGGTAGCGTTTCAGGGACCTTGTCCATGAATACATCCTTGTATTCATCAACAATGTTTTTGAGGTGGCGTCTGACACGGCGGCTCGGATTTCCCCACTTGTGGGTTTGCATAGCACATGTAGCTTGTCATCGGGAAATTCCATTGCTGTATCCCCACACCTGATAAGGGCATTGTGTCTTTTTAGGAACGGTATTCCAATTAGGGCGTCGTACTTGGCCAAGTTTCCTACCAACATCTCCTGATTTTTTCATTTCTTTGTACGGATTCCTACGGTTAGTCCACACTTCTTGTGGCTTGCAGAGCGGGATCCTTTCATAGCCATATTGACTGTTGTAGGTTGGGGTAGGGGTTCTGTAGGGATGCCATGGGTAGAGATGAAGGTGGCGCTAATTATGTCGCAGCCGATTGTTCCCGTGTCGAACAGTATCTTTGCTGGGTGGCCTTCTAAGTGAATCATTCCTTCAAGGGCGTCATGGGGCCTGATTGCCAGTGTCGGTTGTGTTCGCAGACTTTCCTTTTCCACTGAGTTAATTTCCACTTCGTCATATTCAGTTGCTTCCATGTGATTTGTGCTTGTCTCTCGCTTAGCGGCCTTTCCCTTTCCTTTTTTGGCATAGCAATCCTTTGCGTAGTCCCCCTTTTTCCCGCATTCAAAACATGGGCCTTCCTTGCATCATTTCTGTTTCTTGTCCTTCTTGTCCTTTGAATCCTTGCGGTATGGTTTATCCTTCTTCGTACTGTCCCACGATGATGATCCTTTGCTATTCCTTTGCTGTGACACATGGGTTCCGTAAACTCCTGTTTCATACAGGATAGCATCCTTCCGTTCGGCCCGTTTGACTATCTTGTCAAAGGAATCACCATCCTCCTCCCCAGGTTGTACCTCCTGACATAGTCTGGGATGCATTGCTTCATACAATCTTTGCTTCAGTGTATACTGAGACACTGTTCCGGTAGGCAATCGTCCATGATACATCAAGAGATCCATCGCTACCAGGGTTATTCTTTCTGTTTTGCCATTTCGTACTTGGGGGTTATCCGGGAACCTTTTATATAGTTCTTCCGTGTTATGCGAGGATTGGAATGTATCTCTCAAGTACTTTATCAGGGTCGTTCCTAGGATTGTTTCCCCACTCTCATAGTGGTTCATTACTTGGTGGTATGCTTCCTCTGCCTTCCCAGTACAGAAGCTTCAGAAGTATGCTCCGCTTCCTTCCCTGGTTTTGTCCACTCCATGTAGGGTAACGTATTGCGAAGTCGTTATGACCCACCGGTCAAATACTTCAGGTTTTAGATTGTCCTTTTCGCCCGAGAACGAGGGCGGCAGTGGAAGTTTGATTTTAGGTCCTGCTCGCCCGGCCCCGGGGCCGGGTGGTCCGCCAGATTCACCTTCGGACATTTCGTGTTCAGACTCTTCGCTACTCCAACTGTTGTCTGAGGAGCTTTCTGGAAAATCGCTGGGGTTATCGTCTGGTGGCTGCCTTACTACCGCGTGATCTGGTCCTTCTTCTTCGCTTTCTTTCTTCTTAGTGGTCCCAATAGGTATGCTGTCTTTCTTTGGTGGTTGTGCCAGTCCCTTTCCTTTACTGGGGCTGGGGGGGAATTGCCCAGGAAGGGTGGTTGCTGCCTTTGCTAATTCGTCACTCGACTCGCTAAACGTCGGCTTGACCAAGTCTCGCGCTAATTGTCGTTCTGCTTCGTCGATTGAAAATTCGCTCTTTGGCCCTATCGGTTTCGTAGGTTGCCTTGTCTTGGTAAGGCCTTCTCGTGGGACCTGCTTCCCACTTTGAGTCTCTAATGACTCAATCGTGTCATTTGGCGGAGCCGAACTTCCCGTGGTTCTGCCGCTCCCCGATGCTAGCTTCGCTTCTTGGACTTTTCGTAGGTTGACCAGACCAGTTCCCTGCAGGTTTCTTAAGCACTTGGGGAGGTTAAAAAAATGTGACGTGTTCGGGCCGGGCCCTAGTTACGTAGTGCGACGACCGCAGCAGATGGCTTGGTGATCAACACGAAGCGAGCGCTCCTTACTAAAGGAGGCTTCGAACGCGGTGTAATCGGAGATCAAAGAAGTAGCAGTTCAACCAAGTATATTCAAGAATACTGTCTGTTGAAGTCTGCTGTTTCCATGGCGGGAATCAGTGGTCTTTAAATACAGTATATCACTTATCTCCAGTATGAGCGATATTGCAAAACATTGTGTGCATCAACCCATAGCACACGAAACAATACAAGTATCCCACTATACTGTAAAAGCAAACATAAAACAATGTGTTTATCAACCGATAGCACACGAAACAATACAAGTATCCAACGATACTCTAAAAGCAAACATAAAACAATGTGTTTATCAACCGATAGCACACGATACAATACAAGTATCAACCCATACTGTGGAACCAAACATAAAACTCTAGTAACCCGTACCGGTTACAACTTTTGGTATTCTTGGGCTGACAGTCTTTCTAACCATCCAGTCCTCCTTCAAGCAGCATCAAGGTCTATAGGGTCACCTCCCCAGCTTGTACTTGTTGTGGTCACTGGACTGTAGGTTCTGTTGCTGTTGCTCACCTGTGTTAGTAGCATCATAGTTGCTAGTGTATTTTATCAGTTCTGGTGCCATCTTACCTAGTTGATCCTAGTTTCCTTCCTGATTGCCCACCTGGCCAAGGGCTCTGTGATTGTGTAATACATGTCATAGTCTTGCCAGATCTTCTACATCCCTTGGTTCCACCCTTTGTGGGGCATCTTCTACTAGATGTTGTTGGGGTATTTAGCCTCCACCGCTACCATTCTGAACTTGTACTAGTCTTCTGAGAACTTGTTCTTCCCTTGCAACATATCCTCTGGCTTGAGCCTAGCAGTTTCCTTGGTGGCCGAGTGTAATTGGGGTACTCCAAGAAATACGGATCTTGAGGTTATGTCTGTACTGAACAACTACAAACTTATCGCCAAAAGTACACACAAATGTAAAAGTAAAGTAAAGGGTAAAACTTAATATTGTTAACCGTGACGCTTCACTCAATTATGGTCTCAGGAGCATTTATTGTTGGAGTAGGAGAGGTCTCACAGTGGTTTTCACCTAGTTTTGTCTTATGTCAGAAATCTGTCCCCTTAGTTTAGTCAAACCATTCGAGCACACCCTTCTGCACTAAGAGTGGTCCGACACACCTCCTTGTAACCACTTTCCGCATGCATGTCTCAATAAATTCCGGTCAGCATTCAACCCCTGTTATTATTGCACGTGCTGGGCATCTTCCTTTTGCCCCCCAGGGTGGAAACATCTTTATATTAGTGCCATGCTAGTGGCTAACAGTCAAGACACCAGAGGAACAGGACTATCTATGACACTCTTCCCATATGCATTGCTCCCCTACATGATCACTGAAGCTGCTACGAGTAGTTTACCCATCTACTATTTCCAACTCGCAGAGTTTCAGTATCTTCCAGAAGCCATGCTGGTCATATAGTACTTCAATCAGTGCCAGCCATAACCACTGTCTCCAATCCACCTTACCCATAGTAGGACTCATGCTTCTAGTGGCTCTATACTTCTCCTGCATAGTCTCTACTGTTGGAGACACATTCAGGTTTAATACATCTAAAACTCTCCTGTCTGCTATGGCACCACCCAGGACTACCTTTGGCACCCGCAGGTTAACTTGCATTAACCTTATCAGTTTTGGTCCCTCTTACTTTGAACTACTGGGAGGAGGTACTCTACCTACAATGCTATACACCTTTACATATCCTGCGAATAGCTTATAGTCGACCAGATGGCCACAACATCTATGGTATTGCAAGGGGGCCTGCAAATATTCCCTTTTACTAGACTGCGTACAACTACCTAACCGTTTGCCCATGATGTCCTGGCCTCAAGGCAGCGCTGGAAGGGCATGTTAGGAATATTGTCTCCAATTTACATCTTCTTGGGAGCTCCATAGCTCGCCCAATATTATCTTCTGAAACCCCAGAATCCTGTATAATCCATGGCTACATATAACAAACATTAATGATTCTCTCTGAACTCACTGTGCAACTTCATATTGCAATGCAGAGTAACTCAGATCCCTAGGCAGGGTAACCCGAGTCTCAAGGTAGGGTAACTTTGATTCCTGAGTAGGATAACCTACTCTGGAGGTCAGGGTAACTTTACCCTATTAACTTGTCTCTTCCTATAGTAGAGATAGACTTCTCTCCCGTTTGGCCACCCAGTGATGCAACCAAGGCGGGTGACCTGTTCTTGGCAAATCTTTGAGTACACTAACATCTTCCTATAGTGTATACTTTACTGTTTATCAAGGAATCTGGACCACCAAGCTTCCGTAGGTTAAACTCTTGCTTGTTCCTCTATTCCTACTAGTCTGCAACAGTGCAGTCTACCTGGGTGTAGGTTCAGTCTGCCATATGTCATGGGTACTGTGTCATTACACTGGGTTCCCGAACTGGGCCTCCAGTATCCCTTCCAGTATGACCCATGGTCCTATATCTAATCCGTACTTTGTTTCATGCAGAGTACGATCAATTGCCCTGTGGTTTCCCTCAAGAGGGACTCTGTATATGCAATCTTTATCACGTCTTGTTCATTGTCTGCATATCTCTTAAGCTTGGAGTACTGGTCTAATTGGCTCTGGAATGTGCAGAGTTCTGTCCTTCCTCCATGCAAGAGGTCTGGTCTGTGGATTTCAGTCTGCTTTCTGGTTGGTGTCTGGCCACACCCAGAAACTGTGCCAGTTGGGCCTCCATTATTATGAAGGAATTGGTTGTCGGCCCTGTTGGGAGTGCCTCTGCGGTTGTAGCTGCTATCCTTCCTAGTCTTAAAGTTCTTTCCTGCAAACTGACTGGTTGTGAGATGTATTTTGGTGTAACTAGGCTTGCTGTCTGAGATAATTGATCTGCTGCTTGGCTGAGGGCATCAGGTAGTCATCCTAAGTACAGGTTTTTGTGTAACATACCAGTATCTTATTCTGTGTTTCAAGTAAACCCCTGATTTCTTGTGCTCGCTCTTTTGATGTCGTTAGGTGCCACAGATGATACACCCAAAGGTTATGGTTTTCCATTACAGGTCGCACTCATGACTGGTGATGACCATCATCTTCAAAACTACCCTGCGTTATGTCCACAAGCTCTGCAAGTCTTTTGGCCATATCTTGGTTTTCTCATTACAGAGTCAGTTTCTCACAACTACTGAGTGTCTTGGTGGTTATATTGTTAGAGGAGTCTATGTAGCAGATAATTTCTTGATTCTATATCTAATCCACATAGCTGAACAGTTTGGACCATAAAGGTTTTTTCATTGGTAAGGCCAGACAGGTGTAGATAGAAAATAATAAGCAATGATTGCATAAATAGCTAACCTATCTTTAGAAACCAAGCCTTTTATATACCTCTTCCCAAAACCCTAATACTGCCCTGATTCCCAACTTGAGGTCTGCTGCAAAATCAAGCATAATGTCATATGACCCAACTGGCTCACATATGCAAAACATGAAACAATCTCATAACCTTTGAACAAGATCTTATATAAATTATATAAACTATATGACCTACTAACAAGGTTATGTGCAGAACATAAATAAGCCTACCTTGCTAGTAATGCTTTCGGACCAGGCTAGACCCATCAGATAACATCAACCATATCTCATTTGTGAAATGTAAATCCAATATAACAAACCCCATGAACTGCTTATGGGGTTATCTATGCAACGTAAATCAAATACAAATAAGTCCATGACCTTCTAATGAGGTCATATACGAAGCAATAACTTAACCCCATAACCTCTAGCAAGGGCATATATAAAACCTGTTCCTCGCTTCTGTTATTTGGCTAGCACTCATCTAGCCAGATTGTAACAAACAATTACTATTAGTCCAACCCAATAGCACTTGTAGCAATATGGTGATGAAACCTTTATCTCTTGTGTACAAATCTTTCATACTCAGGAGATGCATAAACCACATGGTTATATTATGCTTCTATTATATGCACTGTGCTTGTATTGTACTTCCAAACAAGATTGTTTAGAAATGATGCCAAAGCTTCTTGTACTAACTGTTTTAATGATTCAAAGGTATACTGACACCCCTCTCTTGTATAATGCTTTGCTGGTCCCTATAAGTACTTGCAAAACTTGATTTTACAATAGAAAGCCAGATCAAGTATTATCTGATAGTATGCTTTTTTAAACATTTCTTGCAGTTCAAACTTCTGAGCTCTAAAACCTAGCTGGGCTGCTAAGAGATCCCTAGCACAACAGGTTTCTCCTCATAGTCATAATGGATTAGGTTTGTATCCTTTTTTATTCATAGATGGAATTGAACATTCTATGCAGAAATTTGGATTGTCCTCAAGCCACAGTTCTTAGGCAAGTAGAATGAGCTCTAGCCTCTTCAGTACACTGCTTGAAAGTAACATAGACTGAATATATCCTCCATTTGGGTCTCTTCCATCAATAACCCGGGTGGCTCTTATAACCTTTTGGTTTTAACCACCAAGGTCTCAGGTCATTTCTGATACTCTCAAGGTATCATCTATGTATTTTATGTGGTTTCAAGAATTATTTCAAACAAAAAGTACTTGGCAGCCCCAGAATTATCTTTTAAAAGAGCAAATTACTTTTTCAACAACTTGCTGCAATAACTATTCTCCTGTCCACCCAGTATCTTCTCTCCCAGCTATAACAATACAAGCCTATCTATCTCTTAGGTGTCAAATTGGTGTTAAAAAGTCCAAGACATAGTGACCCTTTCCACATCTCTTGTTTTGCAGAGGCTAGTACTCTTGATAGATCCACAAATAATACACGCCATCATTTATCTTAAATGTACATTCATTCTGGATAGTGAGTACAAGTGGTTGCAGTTGGCTTGATTTAAGATCTGTGCTTGGAACATCATAAAGATATTCATCCCACATAAGTATTCAATCTTTATATGACTCCATCTCTGGAAGGAAGATCATGTCCTGATATTTCTTAATATCAGATCTTTTTTGCCGGTTATTATAAACTACCTTATGGTATTCTTTCTACTTGAATAGAAGTTTTTTCAAGCACTATGATATAGTTGAGCAGAATATTGCCTTCGGAATCTCTCTTGTCACATTTTGGACAGAATGGTTATGGCGATCATCAGTCTTCTCTTATCAATACTCTGTTACAGCTCTTACTAACCTCTTTGCTCTCAATTCTAAAAATTGTAAATAATTAGTTTCTTCAAATTCACTAAATAAAATTTCATGAATATAATTCCAACAGAACTAAAGAAATAAAACCTACCCTGACCTACTGCATTGATACAAGTCTGAACTGTGATATAGTTTCTCTCTCTTCCCACATGCTAACTATGTTCTGGTAGTTCCTTTTCTTAACTTGTTCAATAAACCTCCTCTTTACTCCAGTTACCTGCTCTCATATAATTCGGCAACATATCTTATTGGTACCACTATTTGCTGCTACAATGCTTTGCGCAAGAACTTTCCAACTTTCCAATACTGGTATAATACAGTAAAGAAAACTGGTCCAGCAAGTACCTTTTCTTTGTATTTTACCTGACGCTTTAAACTCTTGTAGACTTGGAGATGCCTGATAAAATTCCACACTGGAAGTTTTGGCTGTCTACCAACTAGTCTAACAAGTTTTCATAATGGCTGTTGTACAGAGTGGAAAATTTCCAATCTTACTGCAAAGGGGATAAGCTTGGGACCTAGTCTATTGGGCTAAAGGTCAAGAGCATGTCTTATATCTCTAGCTTGACTTTCAAACTCGGACTCAAATGGCAAGGTACTGGAATCAACACTAACCTCTGTACTGTTTCCAGACTCAATTACAGGTAGTAGATTTATTAGAGATCTCACTGCCTTGTATAACTTTGGATGATTTTTTCAAACCAGTAATGTGCTTGCTAATACTATGTACAATAATCCTGGAAATAATTAATAGAAGAATTAGGATTTTAGAATTATCATTGTTGATTGTAGAACAACTTGAGAGAGGCCTCTTGCTGCTGGTTCATATACTTTTATTGTTCTCTCTATTATATAGCATAGCCTACCTAATTCTCCCTCTTTGGATAGAGCCCCATAGTGTAGATCGATTAATGAATAGTGGTGGCATTAGTTCTAAAGTAAGAGACCATGTTGTCTGAACAGAATATGATTTTGAAAGAAGTTGTGATTCCATTCCACTGGAGGGTTAAATAGGAAATAGAACTAATTTATAATAATGGAATTAAAGATGTAGGCGGGTATATCATATGTACTAAGCTTAGAATATTGAAAATAACATTGAGTAATTCTATTTTTATGAGAACAATCTACTGAAAGATTAGATTTAGATATTTAGGGTTTAGTACTAGGTGTTTACAAGATTGAGCATTGTATGTTACACCTCTCATGGTGTCCCTTTTAGACGCAAGGCACTATACTGGGAAGGGGTGGTCACTCATTGTTCAAACACTTCTGACCTTAGATCATCCTTTTCAACTGACAGCATGGGTACTACTACAAGCTTGATCTTTGTCCTGAAACACTGAGCCAGAGGGCTAAACAATACCCCAGAACCACCTTCTGGTATACTTGAATAGAATACCTCACTCTGAGAGCAGGTGTGTTCACTAACATTCAGTGGTCCAGAATGCTTAGGTTGTTTCTCTTTCTCTTCTTTCTCCCCCCAGTTCTTCTGCACTCTGTATTATAGTTTACTCTTCTTCTTTGGTGGTTCTACATGTGCCTTTCCCTTTTTAGTCCCTGGTGGGAACATTTCTGAGTTGTGTATTACTGCACTGGTTAATTTCTCTATGGTTCTTTTAAGAATTTATACCACGGGGCTTTGAGTGAGCTATCTTCAAGATTCATCAATAGCAATGTTCTCCCTTGGTCCTGCAGGATTCTTAGTCAACCTTTCCCTACTTGTCCTTCACATAGGGCCTGCTAACCACATTAGGTTATTGCTAACTCACTTGTGATATGCTAGCATTGTCAAATATAGCCTGGGGTATTATTCTCTATACCTAGCTTCTGTTTTAAATATATCTTGGCTGACCAGAGCATCTCTGTTTGTATTTGTAACCACTGGTAGAGGTTAAAAACATATAATATGTTTGCAGCAGAATGCTAAATCAATAAAAATCCATACTTGGATGGTGGGCATCCTCTTCATCAAAGTCACAGGATAAATACCATGCCAACCATTAACAAGAGTGCAAGCCCAATAAGTACCAAGACTCTGAACAGAGGAGTTCTGAAAACAGGGCATCCAGGAATAATCAGAATGCAATCATGTAACAATCTGGTATATATAAGATAGAACAACCGAAACCTATGCCGATATAAAGGACTATGGGATCAACCAGTGGGAACAGGCAGACAAGTAACAACCGCTCCCACTGGTACTTCGTAGTCCAGGTACTGCTGTGAATAGTTAAGAACTTAACTACTTAGACATCTAAGTACAGGAATATCTAGTATATAGACAATAGCAATATCAGCGTACCTAGAGATCTTAGAGAGGCAATTTAGTCTAGTAGGGCAGATAAAGGGGGAAAAGGTACAAGTGGCTAATGCAGCCTAAGGAGTAGGCCAGGGACCAGGGTAAAGTTACCTTGATATTCCAGTAGGATTAGCCTACTTAGAGAGTCTGGTCACACTGGTATAGTATTCCAGTGTGGCGATCTGGCTAGAGGAGCGCTAGCCAGGTGACTAAAGCAAGAAATAGGTATCAGACATGATCTCGTTTAGAGGTCATACCATGAAGTTATTCTTTCATGCATATGGCCTTCTTACCAGGGTATGGGGCTAAGTTATATTGAATTGCATTTCGTACAGATCATACAGTGGACGTCGTGGGGGGAGTCTAGAAAGGCTGGTAAGGCTTACCTGCAAGGTAGACTTGTTTACGTTTTGCACGTGACCTCATTAGTAGGTCATGTGGCTTATTTATGGTTTGGATTTATGTTGCGTTTGATTTACGTTTTCACACCTGACGTCATTTAAAGGTCATGAGATTTTTATATTTTTGCAAACATGATTTGTTCCAGTCAGATGATGGTGTGAATGATTTTGCAGCTGACATCAGTTGAGAATCAGGGCTGGATTAGGGTTGTGGGATGAGGCCTATATAAAGACTGCGTTTTGACTGATCGGTTAGCTCTTTGCACAACGATCTACTGTTACCCCCTATCTACTATTTTACGTTTATTACAATACAAAACCTTTATGCTCCAAACCTCTGTGCTAGGTGGATCCACTATAGAGTCAAGAACCGATCCGCTATAGGAATCTCTTTTGCAAGAAAAAAGACTGAGACTCTAAGCCCTGGTAAGAAACTGATTCTGATGTCGGAACATTAATATAGAGCCAAGAAGAACGAGTAGCTCTGGGATATATCGCAGGTCAGTTCGGAAGAAGAGTAAGGTCTTTATCTGTCGCACGTAATACAAGTAGTAAGATACTGTAACATTAGGTTGAGTCTCCTGTGACATCTAACGACAACAGGATGGCAACTCTGAGGAACCTGGCATTTACCTAGGATAAGGAAGGAGATATCAATCTTGCAGATGACACCCGGGACCTAAGATGTGTACAAGACACGCTAGGTGAAGCTGGAAGCCAGCCTGCATGAGCCACAAGCCCAGTCATGCCACAACAAACCTCACTGCGAGGTAGTTCTCCTGAGGAAACACCAAGACCAAGGAGGTTGGCCAGCAGTACTATACCAGCATTCCGACTGGGCATACTACACAAGCCCTCATGGTAAACGAAGACCAGATGAAGAGGTTCCTAGGGGCAATCAACACCCAACTGGAGTGGAGCTGGAAAGTGAGAGTACTGGACATATTCGAGAGAGATTGCGAAACGTAGTGACAGTTCCTCAGCCAGTTGGAACAGTACTTCAATGTGAATGGGTTCAGGGAAGGCAAGGATACCTTTAAGTCGGACCATGCGGAGTCTCTTTTGAGTGAACCCGCGGGGCAATGGAGAATGCCCTATGTGGAAGGTAAAGAGGACCGGATATGGGCCTCAGGGGAGGAGTTCAAGGAACCTCTCTATAGCCAGTTCGAGACAGAAACTCCAAGGTGGTGGCAAGACTCAAGGTGGAAAAAACAAGGCAAGAAAAATAGAACTTTACCGATTTCTGCCACAAGTTTCGCACAATAACAGTGGAGGTGGAATACACCAGAGATAGGGAGTACTGCCATCTCTTGGGTGGCACCAATGAGCGGCTGTAAGAAGCCTGGAGGAACTCAGACCATACCCATCGTGCAGCTGATAAATTTATGGCGTGGGCCATCGACCATGGAGACAAGATCAACCAAGTCTGATATGCTCAAAACAAGGCAATGGCGACAACCCATTAGACCCCACCACGTAACAACAATGATACCAACAGACCAACAAACTCGCCACAACCAGCACCCACTAGCGACCCTAGGGATGTCGATGTGGCAGGAAGAAGAAACAGAAGGTTTCAAAGGATGTCTGGCCAGGAATACCAAAAGAGAAGAAGGTGTAATGCATGTCTTCGATGTGGATAGAAGGGGCATTTCATGAAAGACTGTCAATGAAGGGAAATGAAACTGTGGGAGATGGATACTATGGAGACAACAGATGGGCAGCGGACGTTAAACGAATAAAGTACCCGTGCAAGAGTGGTCTGCAGGATGACAGACAAGGCAAACCCACTGGCGTTGCAGACATAGCAACGAAGAAAACAATAAGGCAAGTATCCACAATATGAACCGTTGCGATAACGACAACGAAGATGTTATAGTTAAGATAAAAGTATGCAGAATGAATACAGACACGCAGATGAATGTGATGCTTCATTCCGGAGCAACTGAGGATTGCACTAACTGAGAGTTCTGCGAAACCCGCAGATTACCTCTGAAAAGGATAAAGAAACTAAGACACATACATGTGGTCAATAGGGAGAAGAGGAAAGCAGGACGAACCACCCATACAGCGCAAGCTGTAATAGAGATAGGATCACAGCACGAAGCCAGGATGTTTCAAGTAGCACATTTGCAAAAGCATAATGCAATACTAGTAATGCCTTAGCTACAACAACAGAACGTGAACGCCGATTGGGAAAACGGCCAAATCAACTTCAACAACGAACTATGCACATGGTTGTCCCTGGAAACTTCCCCAACGATAGAAACAATCCCCAAAGAACTAGCAACTAGAGAAAACCTGAGCTCACAAATCCTTTATACGGCAACCAAGTACGAAGAAGCGATCCCCCATGGTGAAGGCATAATAGTGCAAGTGTTACACTAGTATACCAAGAAACCAGCATAAGGATAGACAAAAGCGGCAGTTCATGACCTGTACAACACAGAAGATAGGACAGTCGCTATTAGTGGACAAATGATGATACAGACACGCATTGTGGTAGGGCTTCTGGATAGCACCTGTGAAAGAATCGCTCCCTGCAGTAGTATAGCTGCTAGACATGGGATGACTACAGGTGGCGGAGTAATCCACAGAGACTATGGCGGCGAGGTGCAAGTCCTATCAATAAACCGAAAGGATGAGAACTATAAGATCCACAAAGGTGTTAGCATAGCCCAGATGATTGTGGAAAATATTAAGAGCAGAGAGCTCCATGAAGTCCAGGAGATGGATAAGGGGAAAAAGCGGCAAGAAAGTATTCGGAAGCAGCGGATGAGGAACTAAAAAAAGGTTACACCCCCACTGAAGGGATTGAAGAGAAACCCCTAAGCATACCTTTCATATCCGCAAAGGACTTCAGTCAACCCTGCCAAAGAGGGGAACAGGTGGGAATCCTCAAATGAGATGAAGAAGAGGACCGACCAACGGTCGCACAAGGTTGTGCGGTTAGCATGTGGCTCATGGTAAAGGCAGAAGCCAAGGGGAAGAAAATAACTTTGGGACGACTGGTCCCGAAAGAATGCTACAATCACCTCAACACATTTGAAGAAAGCAAAAGAATGGATCTTCCCAAACATGGCAGTGAAGATAACCAGATCAAGCGAGAAGAAGGACAGGCTCTATCTTTCATGAAACTCGACCCATTAAGGAAAGAGGAATTGAAAGCACTACAAGAATACCTCTAACAGACCCTGGCAATGCTGTGGATCAGACCATCAACCTCCTTGGCCAGGGTACCTATCCTGTTCATTAAGAAGAAAGATGCGAAACTGGGACTCTGCATGGATTTCCTCAGACTAAAAGTGGTATCACTAAAGAATGAATACCCTCTACCATTGATCGATAAAGGTTTGGACTGACTGGGATGGGCGAAACACTATATGAAGTTGAACGTCAAGGATACATATCGCAATACAAGAATACCTGAAGGAGATGAGTGGCAAATAGCTTCCAGGATGTGATATAAACTATAGAAAAATTTGGTCATACTCTTGGGATTATCCCATGCACTAGCAATATTCCAATGGTGGATCGACTGGAAGTTGAGCAAGTACTGGGACCTATATTGTATTGTCTATCGGGACGATATACTCACCTATGCAGACAATATGGAGCAAACCCACTGAGATATCTGGAACGTTCTGCAGCCATCGAAAGAAGTCCTGGTCTAGCCAAAGCCATAGAAATGCGACTTCTATGCAGACAGTATCGAATACCTAGGATATATCGTCAACCCCAAAGGAGTCCGAGCCGGTCCAGTCAAATCCGTGGCTATCGATGGCTGGAAGGCACCCAAGAGTCTGAAAGGAGTGCAAAGCTTAGTAGGCTTCTGCAACTTCTATGTAAGATTCATTGAGGGATTTAGCCTAGAGGCTAAGCACTTATATGATATGAGAAAGAAAGCAATCAAAAGGAAATAGGAGAGAAACAACAGCAAGCATTCGATGATATAAGAAAATGACCCACCATGACCCTGATATTACGGTGTTTCAACCTCTCACTATCCATCATGATGAAGATGGATGTATTCAACTATATCTACTCCAGTATTCTGACACAACCGGGTGAAGACGGATTATTGAGACAGGTCGTATTTTGATCAAAAGCCATATCAAAGGTACAATGAAACTAGGACATCGACGACAAAGAACCATTCCCCCTTGTTCATCCAATTAGGGATTAGCGGAAGTGTACCCGAGAAAGTCAACACGTGATTCATATCATTACGGACTACAAGAACCCCCTAGTGTTTACTCCCAATCAGGAACTCCATGGATGACAAGTCTGACGGAGCGAAATATTAACCCAAGACCATCTCCAAAGCGAATAATAACTAGATAAGAAAGGGGGTAAGCCAGACGCGTTGACGTGAGGAATAGAAGATTACCCTGACAAAGAAGAAACACTGTCGCAATGACAAAGAATACTTCTTCTGAAGGGCAAATATATCCTCCAAGAAGCGGAGGAGGACAGTGAATACAAATTCCAAAACGAAGTAACAATAGCCACAATCAACGATGAAGGATATGAAGAATTGATCAGAACGAGTACGGTGAGTGACTGAGAAATCAACAAGATTAAGAAGACCTTGAAGGGATGCCTAAAACGAATTAACGACTTAGCCCTGGGGGTATGCTATTAAGAGAATGGATACCTATAGCACAATAACGAGATAAGGCTACTGGACAAGGAAGCCTTATAAGCGGAAGCGAAGGAGAAAGAATCACGACATCCCACAAGTCCAACACGAAGGAATGCCAAAGACAGCACCAGTGATTCCACTATCATACTACTAGCCGTCGATGTGCGACAATATTAAAAGATATATAAACAATTGAGACACATGGCAAGAAACAAATATGGTTTCACATACAGCCTACGGGCTGCTCAAACTGCACGAAACTCCAGGAAGACCGCGACAATGTATTGCTATTGATTTCATCACAGGACTACCTGAATCGAACAGTCATGACACTATGTGGGTCCTTATCAACTGACTTACAAAAATGACAACCTTTATACCATGTAGAAAGGATATGACAGTACCACAATTCTTCAATTTATTTATAGACCAAGTCTTTAGACTCCATACCCTACCGAAAGACATTACTTCTAATAGGGGATCACCCTTCACAACTGGAGTATGGAAAGAGATCACAAGACAATTAAGCATTAGCTGTAACGGGGGCACCCCTAGGAAGATGGATCCCAAGGTTGCGACTGCACCAAACAACTTCAAACTTATCGCCAAAAGTTCACACAGATGTAAGAGTAAAGTAGGCGGTAAAACTTAATATCGTTAAGCCTGACGCTTCACTCAATTAAGGTCTCGAGAGGATTGATTGTTGGAGTAGGAGAGTTCTCGCATAGACTTTCAGGT